>VRLP01000807.1:0-177946 GCA_009660295.1 Lophius piscatorius | reverse complement strand
TCACACATGAATCACACATGAATACATATTAATCACACATTAATCACATATTAATCACACATTAATCACACATGAATCACACATGAATCACATATTAATCACATATTAATCAGACATTAATCACATATTAATCACATATTAATCACATATTAATCACACATTAATCACATATTAATCACACATTAATCACACATTAATCACATATTAATCACACATTAATCACATATTAATCACACATGAATCACACATGAATCACATATTAATCACACATTAATCACATATTAATCACACATTAATCACATATTAATCACACATGAATCACACATGAACCCCTAATTAATCACACATTAATCACACATTAATCACATATTAATCACACATGAATTACATATTAATCACATATTAATCACACATTAATCACACATTAATCACACATGAATCACACATGAATCACATATTAATCACATATTAATCACACATGAATCACACATGAATCACATATTAATCACACATGAATCACACATGAATCACATATTAATCACACATTAATCACACATTAATCACATATTAATCACACATGAATCACACATTAATCACACATTAATCACACATGAATTACACATTAATCACACATTAATCACATGAATCACACATTAAAAGCAGACGTGAGAAGGTGAGTTTTGAGGAGTGATATGATCAAGAAGGGGTCAGCCTTGTCTATGATAGTGAATTCCAGAGGGAGGGGGGCAGCAGTTGAGAAGGTTCTGTCACCCCCGGTTTGGTACTTTGTTCTGAGTGGAGTACAGAGGAAGTTGGCATCAGTGGAGCGGAGGCAGCGCAATGGGTTGTGAGGGTGGATGAGGTCCCTGAGTTAAAGGGGTAGCCGGGTCATGGAGGGCTTTGTGGGTGAGGAGAAGGAGTTTGAACTGGATACGCTGTGGGACTGGTGGAGCCAGTGGAGGTTCTGGAGGATCGGGGTGATGTGGTCATGGTTAGCGAGTGTGGGTGAGGAGCTGAGCGGCAGAGTTCTGGAGGTTCTGGAGTTTATTTAGGTTTTCTGATGTTCTGTCATAGAGGATGCTGCTGCAGGAGTCCAGTACGGATTTGATAAAGGTGTGAATCCGATTCTCTGCAGCAGTGAAGGAGAGTGATGGACGCCGCCGGGCGATGTTTTTCAGGTGGAAGAAGGCGGATCCGGTGATTCGATTGATGTGCTGTTCAAAAAGGGATATTGTCAAAGATGACTCCCAGGTAGCGGACGTGAGGGGAGGTCGTCAGCCGCCGCCGCCGCCAGCCTCCTTCCCTATGCGGCTGCTGGGAAGGAGGCTGACCGGCTGAAACCTCCGGGCTGCTGGAAGATTCTACGTTTAAACGTTTCCAGCGTCTTCATGTTTGGACGGCGAGGCTTGGAGCTCCGTTGATTTTTTCTTTTTCTAAATAATAAGTATGACCATCCATAAGTCAATATAGAGAAACTACTTAAAACGCATAAAACCCTCTTTAGAAATACCCGTAAATACCTAAAAAAGGTTAAAATATTTGGACTGATGTTATGATCTACAAACATAATTCAACCCTGGCAGTTTAAAGAAGTGGACGGTCATGTCCTTAAAGAGGAAGTTTGATGAATGAGAAAAATGATAACAAAGATTTGTGGATTTCTTTATAGTTTTACGGTCGATACACAAACCGACTGTAAAATTAAAGTGCTAGAAACATGCAGAATATAAAGCCCTCGTGTTTTGCTGTATTATAAGTAGAGCAGCACAAAAAAGGCCGTTCCTCCCTCTGTCCCTTTCCTTGCAGCCTGGCTTTAGCCGGCCAGGAAGCAGTTTTCCTGCGTTAGGAAATGTGACCTTTGGCAGGCTGAAGTGGCCTGCCTGCTTGCTCTTTTGTTTAGATGTGCTGTGCAAATAAACACATATATCAGGGGAAGTATGCACATACCGGTCTCTCCCTGCAGACCGCTGCACAAATCTTGTGAATGTCTCCCCGCGCGCTCCCTTCATTCTGTTCTCGTCTCGCCGCCGCCACAGACGGAGCGCTCCTTGTAGAGCCATTTTCATCCACCAGAACTCCAGCATCGGGTGCAGGTCTCCTAATCCACATCCAAATGCCACATCTTATTAAAGAATAAACACATGGATGGGGGCGCGGCCACTTTTTACGTCCTTTGTTGTATCCATGAAATGTTCATGAGAGTCGAACAAAGTTGCAAAGGGCAGGAAAAAAAACAAGGATAATAAGTAAATAGTAAATAAAGGATATTAGCATAAAGGAAAGGGATTTTTTCCGAGAGATACTTCTGAGTTTTGTGACTAGTCCTATGCTTTCGTTACCGACAGCCAAAGTATGTCCCCGAAAAGCCCCCAATCCCCCTGCATCGTACAAGTTCATTCGTTCATTTATATACCCCAAAATTTGGAGTAGATTGGACCAAAATTGAGAAATTATGGCCCAAAACTATTTGGAGATGAAGTCCCGCCTAGTGTCGGGAATATTCAAACAACATTTCCAAAAAAATCAATCCTGCTCTTCCTCGCATGAAGACCTATGCCTCATTTTCACATTTTATACCCACTATAAAATGTGAAAATGATGCATGAAGTAGTTTTTTTGTTATTATGCTAACATGAACAGCGGCGGCTACGATTATTCCATAATACAATTCAACCCCGAATCTTTTAATAGATATAATTCCTGCGTGACTGAATTTATCTCCTAGTTTTTGTGTATTTTCTGATAGCTCAGTGGGTTACACCACTGACTTTGGTACAAGGGACTGACCTTCGAACCCCAGTCAAGACGGCCCGGCAGAAATACAGAGTAGACCCTAATGCCTCGGAACCCAGCCGCATCCAGCGCCGGTCCTTAGCCCGGATAAATGGGAGACTTGTGTCAGAAAAGGTTATTGGATGTAAAACCTATGTATTGTGGCAAACCCCTTAAAAGCAAAGAGCCGAGAAAAGTTGCTAATGTGTGTAAAAAGGTGGTGGAAGGATATTGAACGGACTTTCAATTATGGGTACTGAGCGCACGTGAAAGCAGCTGAAGTTAAATACAAATACAGAGTTAATTCTGGATGGACACAGAACTCGCTGGAGGAATTGTTTACGTCCTCTGGGACCACTTCCTTATTCCCTCCAACCCCCTGGGAGGAGCCGGAGAGGGTTGCTGGAAATTGGGGCGCCTGAGATATCTTGCTTGGACTGCCGCCACCGACTTAACTGATGGCAGGTTGATGATTATACCTCACTTTGGTTTTATCATATCAGTCAGAGGCTTTTGATCAGTAGCTTTGATACCACATATTCACTGATGAGACTCCCGTTTGAGAAATCCCAAAAAACTGGATAGAATTGCAAAGACCTGAGACGTCTGTGGTGTGACATGTTCTAGAAGAACGGTTTGACAATGTCATTCACATAAATCATGGAATCTCTCAGTCTTCTCAAGACATCAATCTATCATGTGATAAATGAGAGACGGACACATCATGATTGATAGCTCTGCTTAAGACTCACAAGGAGGAGGAGTCAGGAACAAACTCAGGGTTAGTTGAAGAAAAACCCTTAGGTTCACGGAGAAAGTCACCATGTTAACTGACTCAGAGCTTAACTTAGCTCACTTCCTGGAACGGAAAAGAGTTCCCTCATCTCAAGCTCAACAAACTCACAGTTTCCAGGAAGTGGGTCAGGGATTTGAGGAGTTTGGAGGCTCTGCTGACCTCTGGACCTTTCTCCTGTAAGGATTTCGGCACAGCCGAGCTGCAGAGAAGATGCCTCTCTGCGGAGAGCGGGAGCTGAAATTATAGCCGATAACCGGCATAGCTGTGATTCGCACTCACCGGGGAGAGGAGGGACAGATTGTTGGAGAGACGAGGGGATAGAATGAAGACAGGAGATGGATCTGAAGAGGCAGGGAAAGAGCCGTTAGAGGAACAGAGTGTGAAAGCCAGAACGAAAAGTGTTTCTACTGAAGTGTCACACAGTAACGGAGCCTGAGTGAGATGGGGTTATGGAGTGTTTGGACGGAGAGGCTCTCCTCAACCAGGAAGAGCCGATGGTGATTGAGCTTCTCTTCACTGCTGGAAGCAGAGATTCACATTGTGCACTTACATAAGTAGAAACCAGTAAAGTTCTGAAACTGTTCCTGCAGAATATAACAACTACCGGGCTTCAGCTCCCTCCACCTGAGCTGTTAGAACCAGGGCTGGTTGGATAATTTGCATATTAAGCACCAGAATGCAAAAGTTTTTGGATCAACCATTTGTCCGATTTTGACTCGAGGAGATCTCTCTTGTATGCATCGTGTTTTGCATTAGTAGAACATATTTTGCTAACTAAGGGGAGCTTTTTTTTTATTACAAATAACACATTTTTACGGACACAAACTCTTTCATGGATCATTGTCAAACTTTAAACTACCATAGACTTTAGTGCGAGGAAATATTGGATCGATTTTGGGAAAGGTCGATTGTATAATTCCGACACCTGAGGGATTATTACCTCCAAATGTTTTTTGGGCCATAGTTTTTCATAAATGTACCAATTTTAGTCAAAATTTTAATCTTATAGTTCATATTTCGCACATTTCAGGGAGATTTAAAAAAAAATTTAAATACTGTTTAAACTATATCAATGGGATTTCTTGTACAACGAAGGGGATTGGGGACTTTTCAGGGACATACGTACCCTTGCTGTCATGGGACAACGGCGTAGGTCTAGTTTACCATCATCATCTTCTTTTCAGTGGAGTCAGTTTGTGAGTTTTTAGACAGCAGTGACCAGAATGGATCTGTAAGCGACTCCAAAACGACCAAAAGACAGTCCTGAATAGTTTGATCAATACTGAGATCATGAATATTTATCCTGAATGTTCATTAATGAAGTGTCAGGCTCATGTTCCATTCACAGTTACAGACTTGGAGATCGCCTGGAGTCCTAAATGGTCCAGTTTAATTTCCAGAGAGCAGTCGTTGGCTAGAGAAACTGAAGATCCTCTCAGTCAGGTATTGTTAGTCGTTTGAGGACTCTGGACAGATTGTCTTACTTCCTGCTTCTATCACATCACTGATGCTGCCTCCTCTCCCATGGGGCTGTGGCGAGTGGGGAAGGAGTTATACACGGAGTACTCAAGGGCTGTGGTGTCGTAAGTGATGATTTCCATTACTCAACCATGGGCCCACGGTCGTACGACATTAACGCTAGCAAAAATCTAAACTAGCACCGAGGTAGCGTAGCCGCCATCAGGAATGACGTGTGAAAGCAAAGCTTTTTAAGACTCAGTCTCCGTTCCAACCCTCGTCGACGGTCATGTGCTCCGGTTAAGAAAGAAAGAATGAGTACTAGGAAACAAGTTGCAGGAATTAGCCTCCTTTTTATGGCGGCCGGACTCAGCCTCAGAAATAAGCTTGCAGAGCTCAGACGTCCGGAGGTAGCTGAAAGTGGAACCGCTGAAAGTGGAACCGCTGAAAGTGGCCGGTTGAGGTATTTCAAGCATCTGATTAGGATGCCTCCATGACCTCTCTATTTCGAGGTTCTGGAGGTCATAAAAAATCTGGCAGGAGACCCAGAAGGCTAGACCCAGAACTTGCCGGAGGGACTTTATATCTCAGATGGCTTGGGAACCACTCAGGATCCGCCAGGATGAGCCGGAGAGAGTTACTGGGGAGAGGGATGTCTTGAAACCTTCTAAGCTTGCTGCCACAACAACACCTCCGATAAGTGGAAGAAAATGGCTGGTTAGATGGATGGATGAATCATTTTACTGCTTTTAACAAATGCATATATTGTCGTATGTAAATCAAACTCAAATCTTTGCAAACAAACTTCTAAATCTGGAGGAGATTTCTAAAAAAAACCTTTTTTTTTTGAACCAGCCGCCAAACTGGACCTACTTTAAACGTACAGCATGAACGGCCTGGTCGTGGCTTGACAATCAAATCGTCCCCCTCACAGACGGTTTGCTCGCACGGTTCGTTTGTGAAATTAATCAGTAGCAGTTAAATTTATGCTGCGTATCTGTATAAATATAATTCTGTCGTGCCTCCTCTCCCCTCTTTGTATTCACTCCCTCCCTTCCATCTCGCTGTTATTCCTTTTGGGCTTTTACCCGTCTGCAGGGGTGCTGCTCAGAGTACTCCGTCATGAATATTTCATTGATGCGCACACACAGCTCGTCCATATTCTCCAGCGCATTACCTCGCTGATAAACCCCATGAGCTCACGTCGCATTGAGACGTTCAGGGAGTCAAATGCATTAAATGATATGTCACATATATACACAGTGAGCCGGCTGCTAATCTGAGGACACGTGACCTGAGGACCCCGATAAAATATGATGTATCTAACATCTCAAACTTTGAGAACTCCAACATCTCCTCTCTCTCTCTCTCTCTCTCTCTCTCTCTCTGTTTGCGTCTCTCTTCCTAATCTCCAGTGATAGGGAAGACTTTCAGAAAACGTTCATCTTAAGACGAGTGCCCCCTCTTCAATATCAGACGTCTAAGCCCCAGAGGGAATAGAACTCTCATACCCCGTCATTTCCCCCTCTGCTAAAGCTAAAGCCAATAACATTTCTTCTTTGTTATCTGTGCACCCGAGAACCTTGGAGGTCAGGGCCCATCTGTAACGCTGCAGCACGTTAGAAACGGCCAGTCTCCTTAATCAGTAGGTATTGATTTATCTCTCTACCAATGGCATGTCAGTATTCTCTCAAGGTTTTGTCCAACTTCTGTTGAGGGCCTTCAGAAACTCACATATACAGATATATATATATATATATATATATATATATATATATATGTATATATAAACACAGACCTCCATGTGGTGTGGCCAATTCCAATATTTTCTTTTTCAAGTTTTAAAACCATAAACAGTAGTGCATTTTATGTGCTCTCATTTTGAAGGATTATATTGGAAGTAAGGTTGGACGGTATTGTGTATGTGTTCTGACTTGTTGAATAAATGGTCGCTCCGTCCCCCTCGCGGCGTGTTTCTTAAACTATTTGTTTGACATTTAGAGGGGAAAATAAAACTTTTAAAGTTTTGTTCAGTCCATTATATGTTAGAAACAAAGTCCTGGACTTTGTTCGTGGCTTGTTCTGCGTTCTACCTTCCAGGTTAGCCAGTCCGCCAACGTTAGCTTCTTGAAAAATTCATGCTCCATGGGGTTTGTTGACCCAAACGTTTTTGGGGTTGCTCTTTCCGCGGCTTATTTTGTGCTTAATGGTGTTACAAAGCTTTTTGTCTTCACTCCCTCAAGTGAAGGAGTTCGAGTATCGGAGAGTTTTGATCGGGAAAACGGATGGTGGAAGCGGTTTGTTGCGGCGTCAGCAGTAATCCAGTCCACCATCAGTCCATTGGGGTGAAGCGAGAGCTGACTCGTAAGGAAAAGCTTTCCGGTTACCAGTCGATCTACGTAAAATGAGCTTCCGTCTTCTACTCCAGAACGCCATCCTTTGGAAGTTTTCCATGCATGATAGAATTGGCTTGAGAATTTAAGGCTATATTTCTCATTGATCGATTGATCGGTGTCTGGAGGCTTATTTTGATATTATCGGTGACCGTCTGAGCGGACCCAGTATGGCCGATTGGGTGCCGGTTAAACGCATGCGCCGCACCGATTGTGGCCAATTAAGGCCAAAATAAGCTAAGTTTGGAACTTCAAACTTCAGACACTTAAAAATTAATCCACCAGACGAACATATCAAGTGTCAAGAAGCTAACGTTGGCAGTGCGGCCAAAGCTAAGGAGAGCACAGAACCAACTCACTCTCAGCAGGCCCAAACAGTTAGCGCTGAATGAAAATATGCTCTTCCTAACATGTTCCTCACAGAAAACGAGTCAAAGACCAATGGGTTTCATGTTGGAAATGAACAGCTTAGATTTATGCTTCCTCTTTGTAAACATCTGTTTCGATAGATCTGAACACCACAGGGCCGAACAAACTGTTGATCAGCGTAACCTCAGGCAATAATAAATCCCTGACTGATAAACCAGCGCTTGTTGAGACTTTCCATCTAAAAATATGAGCTGGGGACGAAAAAAAAAAGAAGAATCTCTGATTTGTGATCCCTCCATTGAAGATGAGTAGGTTCTAAAGTTTCTAAAGCAGAGGAGGATCATGGGAGCGTTCCGTCCCGTCTGCGGTTTCCTGACCCGTTGAAAAGCCGGGTGATGTTGATTCTGTTGCAGGCTTTCCTCACAGTGGGATCTACATTAGCTCCTCCATCATTCTCAACAGTTCTGTGACAGCTCATTATCAGCACTGTGTGATACGTGTGTGATACGTGTACGGGCATGTGTGTGTGTTTGTGTGTGTGTGTGAGTGTGTGTGTGTCTGCAAATGTCTCAATGCAAATGGGTTTTGCGTCTATTTAAACGTGTCAAATTCTATAATAATATCCATTTATATATATAATTGTCATGGCCGTCATTTCCAAATTTTATACCCACATTGACCCTTGTGCGAGAAAGAACTGGATTGACTTTGAGAAAGCTAGGTTGTATTCTTCTGTCACCATTGGGGGAGCTTTATCTTCAAAAGTTCTGAGGTATTAATTTAGCATGAATCGGCTAGAGGAGATCTATCTCTTATATATCACACTTCACTCTAATAGTTCATGTTCTAGTTTTTATGAAAACACTTGTTTCCGGACTAAACTTCCCATTCAATGTGAAGAGTTCAGTCAGGGGGATTGCATGTACAATGCAGGGGATTGGGGAGATTTCAGGGGATATTCCTTTCCTGTTGGGGACGACAGCATAAGACTTTAGTTGAATGTTCTCACCTGTTGTCTCCTAACTCTCTTTTTATGCCGGCAACCTTTTCTCCATCTTTGTCAGTTTGTCTGTGTTACCTTCTCTGTGACCTCCATGACCTCCTCCATAAGAACCTCCTGCTTTATTCCTGCTCCCCCGTCTTTTCCTGCATCCTGTCTCTGTGAAAGCTCCGGTTTGTTCTGTGGTCTGATATTTTGCACTCTTCATCGGTTTCAATTTTCATCTGTATTGCCTTTGGTTTTTGGGTTGTTTCTTTGGATTGCAGAATTGTTGTTTCTTCTATCCTGTCGTTTGTTGAATTAAATTTACCCTGCCTGTTTTTGTTCATAGAGCTTTTCGTAGAGGTGCAACGATCGATCGCATCTGTAGAATGTCTCAGTGTAGCCGGTTCCGTGACGGTTACACGGATGGCTAACATCTCGCACTATATCACAAAAAGCATGAGCTGCCATGGCTACAAACGTCTCACCAGCTTGGAAATCTTTCATCGTGAGGGAACAAAACGCAAAGCTCGCAATTTGTAACACGTGTAAGCCAAAAATAAGATTCAGAGGAAAAAAACCCGAAAATGTTCGGGACAACAAACTTTATCAGACACTTAAAAATGAATCACCCCGTGGAAATTGAATAAGTTTCAAGAAGCTAACGTTGGAAGAGCCGTTACATCTAGCGTAGCAGTCCGCTGTATGTAACAACTAAATCTCTAGATTTCCCCTTTGGGGATTAATTAATTGTCAATCCATCCATCCATCCATCCATTCATCCAATGGATGGATGGATGGATGGATGGATGAGTGGATGGAGGGATGGACAGATGGATGGATGGATGGATGGATAGATTTGTATGGATGAATGGATGTATGGATGAATGGATGGAGGGATGGATGCGTGAATGGATGGAGGGATGGATGGATGGATGGATGGAGGGATGGATGCAGGAATGGATGTATGGATGTATGGATGGATGGAGGGATGGATGGATGGATGGAGGGATGGATGCATGAATGGATGGAGGGATGGATGGATGGAGGGATGGATGCATGAATGGATGTATGGATGTATGGATGTATGGATGGAGGGATGGATGGATGGAGGGATGGATGCATGAATGGATGTATGGATGTATGGATGGAGGGATGGAGGGATGTATGGATGTATGGATGAATGGATGGATGGAGGGATGTATGTATGGATGTATGGATGTATGGATGAATGGATGGATGGATGGATGGATGGAGGATGGATGCATGAATGGATGTATGGATGTATGGATGAATGGATGTATGGATGGAGGGATGGATGAATGGATGGATGGAGGGATGTATGTATGGATGAATGGATGGATGGATGAATGGAGGGATGGATGGATGGAGTTATGGATGGAGGGAGTTATGGATGAATGGATATATGGATGTATGGATGGAGGGATGGAGGGATGGATGGATGGAGGGATGGATGGATGGAGGGATGGGTGGATGGATGGATGGGTGGATGAATGGATGGAGGGATGTATGGATGGAGGGATGGATGGATGTATGGATGAATGGATGAATGGATGGAGGGATGTATGGATGAATGGATGGAGGGATGTATGGAGGGATGGGTGGATGGATGGATGGGTGGGTGGGTGGATGGATGGCTGGGTGCTACCAACATTGTTGTCAGACTGTTAAATATTATCATCCAGGCTGTAAATAAGTGACTTTATCCTGAAGAAAAACAAAAGTCAGGCAAATCCCTCCAAAGTTAAACAAGTACATTTCCAGACTTCTTCTTCACTCTTTCAGCACGTCGGTGTGTTCCTACCAGTGTTTCTTCATGTAGTGGTCTGAACCGTGAAGGGTGGTGTCCCGGGACATCTGGACGTAACTGTGGCAGCAGAGTCTGGTTCCGGTCCAAGGTCAATATTAGTGGATAGGAGATGTTATTTTGGTTAGCTGTGTCCAGTAACCTGATCTCCAGGAATAACAGAGGGTTTAAATGTTTGGAGAGCAGTGGATAGAAACCAGGAGGTTAATCTTTGCTCCACTTGGTCCTCATGGTCGTCTTGTTTTAAGTTCCTGTTCCCGCTGTGTCTCATCGTTTTTAATGTAGTCTCTTAATTATGGGATTTAGGTCTGGATTAAAATGATTCAGCTCCGTGGAAACAGATATCTATGGAAAATGAAACTATTGTATTATATGTTTGTATACTTTATATTATCTTTATACTAGAATATTATATGTATGAATGCTATTATTATATTTATACTGGAATATTATAACTAATATAATTCATTTAAGATACATACTATTTTAATTACCTTTTTATATTATTACATAGTTTGTAATAATTTTATCAAAATTCTCCTATAGAAGCATTTTTTATTTAAAGCAAATAAATCATAAATAATGATTTATTTGCCATATTTTCAGAAAAATTAATTTCCCTGAATTCTTTCCATAGTTTGTCAAAGTTGTTCCGATCCTTGTTCTGGTCCATTTTTTTCCCTCACATTAACTTGAGTCCATTAACTTCTGGGTTAAATGTTCACTTCCTGCCTAATACATTCCATCCGGTGACACGTTACCATGGTAACGAGATAAGCAATGTAACTCAATTCGCCTGACAGTGGTTTTAATGTTGTGGCTGATCGGTTTAAACACACATACCATCAAATAGGATTAGGTAATATGAAATACACACAGTTTTCTCATATGACATAAAATCATTGTAACTCACTCAAATCCCTGAATCTAAAAATAAAAACCCGGACCCCCATGTTGAGCGTCTGACCTGGAATTAAACTGGTTCATCTCTGACACGGGGGATTTCTGGTGACATTCACTGACGGGTCCCGTATCCACTTCTTTGCACCTTTTGGGTCACAGGCGGTCGGGAAAGCGACGCCGAAATTCTGTCTACAGCAAAGCCAGGTGATGGAGAAGCAGCTCGGATCAGAACCGGTCAATCCCTCCCAAAATCCCAGGATTTTGGAAGATGTAAAATATGACCCCGTCCCCCAAAATGTTCCAGTTTGACTTTTAATGCAGAAACTTTATCTGCAAACTTGACGAAAGTTGCCGTTGGACCCTGAGGTTACAAGTGGAGTCCAGCGGGTCATCATGTGAGGAGGGCTGTTGTTTCCGTGTGAGGGGGTTGGACTTTACAGGAGTGGGGGTCTCCCCACCAGCAGACCGTCACAGGTTCAATTTTATTCTGATGGTGGTTATTGTAAAAATTGTTAATTATTCTGTGTTGAGTTTATTTTATTTTTATTTCTTTACTTTTTCCTGAATCACAATGGAGTCCAGTACCAGAACCGGTAGAACTGGATGGAATCGCCGCCACCGCCACCGCTGATCCTAACACAAGAAAACCTTTTTTGAATTCTTTTTTAAATTCTACCCCCATGTAGACATTAGTGCAAGAAAGAACTGGATTGATTTTTGGAAAGCTCCGTTGTATATTTTCACCACTAGGGGGAGCATAATCCCAGGAAAAAGTTTTTGGGCCATTATTTCTCCACTGTTAGTCTGATTTAGTCCAAATATGGTGCACATGAATCGACTCGAGGCATTTTAGCTTGTTTTTTTAAATCACATTTTACTCTAATAGTGAATATTTCACTCATTATGGGGTAGATTTCTTTTTTCTTTTTCACAAAAAAGCACTGTTTTTCGAACATGGCTACCTAACAGGAAAAAAAAACATGGCTACCTAACAGCTGGTCCGGCTGTTAGATGCTCAGATGGTTTGTTGAGTTGTTGGTAGATTTAGAGGCTGGCAATAACTCAGACATCATGCATTTCTCCCTGACCTTGGTTACTGATGTGCCTTGGCGGAGATTTGCGCTCTCAGAGTGCTTTTTCTAGATTTAAAAGTTTCAAAACACTAACGTCACTAAAATGTAATCACCGTTAGGACATGCCAACTCTGGGTAATATTTCATGCAAATCTATTTTTCCGTAATCTTCCTCACAAAAAGACTAATAAACTAATAACCAGTCAAACTTTTTTGGCGGAGGTATAAGTTCAAATCAAGAATAAAGCTGTATAACAAAGTTCCCATGACATTGAAAGGGGTTGTGACATCATCATGGGTTCTCACCGCTCCAACGTGATCTTTGAACCCATTCACATCAGAGCTCATAAAAATCCAACAGTGTGTTTTATGACACAGCTCTGGATGCACACAGGTTGCCTACAAACAATAGGACAGGACATAAAATATCCCTGTGTGGTCTATCTGCCCCAGTGCATCATGGATCATGTACATGAAGAGCTGGACCCGACCCTCCAGGAGTTTGTCACGGACTGTTTACGTAGCGCTCCTCTCAGTTTTTCCTGTGTTTTCCTGGACGTTACGCAGAAGCCTGAGATAGACATGCAGAGGTCGACGGGCAGATACACACACACACACACACACACACACGCACATACGCACACATGTACAAATACACACATGCACACTGCACAGGACACGCTTGAGTTTGCATAAACAGAGGCTGCCTGTCCCCGAGTGGGGATGTCCGTCCTCAGAGGGCGGCGTGGCAGCTCGGGGAAGAGAAGGGAGACGTGGGACGAAACGCGGCGACAGCGTCGCTGTTCCATGATCTCAGCTCCTCGCAGCATCCGTGTGTGGTTTTCATGCAGCTCCCAAAAACGCTGGACAGGATCCGGTTTTAGACTAAAGTATTACAAATGGAAATGAAAAAAACTCGACCTGTTTATAAAACTGAATACAATTTAGCTTTTGGCGATGTTTTAATGAGCTGATGTGATAATTGGAAACAAGTCACCTCGCCATGCCATGTTGACACTGTAAAAAGAGGGTTGGTTTGATGAACTCCAAAAAATTCTTCAAATAACAACTCCAATTTAAATGAAGTATTTACAACTTAAAGTATTAAGTTAGACTCAAAGTTACTTTCATTTAGTTTAGGTGACTTGTTGATGTCATTTCTTTAAGTTAATCAAGAGTTTTCTTTTTACAGTGCAGGATTACACCCCAAAAGTATTTTTTTAAAAAAAGTGAAATTCCAGCTTTTGGAAATTGTTAAAAATCTTTTTCCAGAAACGTTTTTCACGGTTTAACTTTTGAAAATATAAAGTAATTATAAATGTTTGTTTATTATCTGCGGAAAATCTGAGCTAATTTTATTCCTGCAGCATTTTAAGACGGCTAGTAGACACTGTAAAAAGAAAATTGTTGGTAATTTACAAAAAAAAAGGGTTTTTAACTTAAATTCATGCTCGATTACACTTATTTTAATTGTGTGTTACAAGTGAACAAATACTTTTTTACAGTGCAGCCTTGCTTTTCTGATTGACTCGAGGTAAAAGAGACAGCAAGGCGAGTTTCACAAGCTCCGCTGTCCGATTCCTGTTTGCTGAGGCCGCCGCCTTTGTGTGACAATGCATTTTTTCTGCTTTTCACACGTCTCTCAGCACCACCTCTCATTTTAGTCAGGAATGTGAGAAAAAAAATGTCAGATGACTGTGTTGACAGAGAGAAAAAACCTGCCCACGGAGGAGGAAGGGGCCGCTGAATGGGTCAAACAAACACAGGAATTTTACAGAGTGGACCAATCACGTGTTCGGATCTCATATTATTGTGTCAGATGTACTGTTCTCAAACTAGGTCCATAATTCCAATCCCCGACAGCAAGAGCATATCTCTGAAAAAGCCCCCAATTACCTGCGTTGTACAAGCAATCCCCCCGATTGAACTCCTCAAATATAATATGACAAGTTATTTCGAAGAAAAATAAAAATAAATTTCCCCCTAGGGAGTAAAATATCAACTATTAGAGTAAAACGTGATAAATACAAGATGGATCTCCTGGAGTCGATTCATATTCACTAAATTCGGACAAAATTGGACTCAAGTTGAGAAATTATGACCTGAAAACTTTTAGAGGTAAAGCTCCTCCTAGTGTCGGAAATATACATCTGACATTTCCCAAAATCAATCCTGTTCTTGCTCGCACTAAGGTCTATGTGGGTATACAATTTGAAAATGATCTATGATTTAGTTTTGGAGTTATTTACGTTGATGTGGATTATCTGCGACGCCGTCCGATGCCATTCCATTCCCCCTTTCGGGGATATGATAGCATACCATGGGCAGAACCTTTGGTTCACCGGGTTCAAATTGACCCCTTGGCATCCCTGTGTAGAGTTAGCGTGCCCGTGTCTACATCCCTCAGTGGTTTTTCACATAAAACCGTAATCTTTTGTTGCAATGTGGTCTTTCATTTACACGACAACAGAGTTTTCAGGTTCTGAAAACGCAAACTTCTGAAGACTCCACTGTTTGGCAAATGTACTAACAAGTGAGGAGAGTGTGATGGTGAGTCGGAAGGACAGATGAGTGAAGAAAATGAAAGACCTATAGACAGTTGGAGACTGTGAGAATTGTGAATCAGGAAGTTGGAGTTGCAGAGGATGAAGAAGATGATGAAGAATGGAAAGGTAATTTTCCGTTTCCGTGTGATATGTCAAAATCCAATTCTCGTGAAGACGATGACGTCACAGTCATTCTCACAGGACAAGGATCCTTTTTCGCAACATTACTGTCCGATTGTGGATTTTTTTTCGATCATTGAGAAATAACTTTTGCATTTTTAGCCGAAACAGTGTCGTGTAAACTGAGCCTCCATGACGTCGTCTTTTTGAGTAAGAGCCAGCAGGAGTTATGCGATACAGTCCAGGCGCTGCAGCCAGTTAGTTTGCTGTTCTGTCATTGAGGGCTTTGAGGTCTACCAACTATTATTTTTTGCCAGTTTACAAGGAAACAGAAACCATGATGTTTTCAAAAGGTCCCAAAAGCGCTGGTGTCCCGAGAATGAAAGGCCAAACCTCGGCAGAAGTTAAAAAGTTTTATGTGAAAACTGATAAAATGATACTAAAAATGTAGTTTTTAACAAAACCTTGAGCTGAATCTATTTTTACTTTCATCCGCAAATAATTTTGTCTGCCAAATTTTGTGTTCATTGGACTACATGTGTAGCAGCGAGCTGGACCGGCTGAGGCTGGATTCATTGGGCCACCGCCAGACAGTCTTACCCGCTCCAGCAGGGAAGTGGAGTGAGTTTTTTATAAAGGTGCATCTGAGATTAAATAAGATTAAAACGACTGACATTTAGCCAACTACGTCCGCTCCGTGGTCAATGATCTGAAATCTGCCAAACCTCAGACAGGAAGTAAGCTTTGTCGAAAGTCAGAAATTGACATCATAATCTGCGGCACAATGTTCATGAAGTGGGTAAATCCAGAGCAGCGTTGACCCGTGGTTGTCTGGTACTGGTACTCAACCCATCGGCCATGTCCGTAACTTGATAACTTCTTCATATTTCAGGACTTTTAACCTAGAGAAACTAAAATAATAACGTTTCATTTGTGCCCAAACGCGCTCAGTTTTTTACGGAAACTTCACTTACAATTTAGTAGGGCTGAAACGATTCCTTGAATAACTCGAGTATCTCGATAACTACAGCCTCGAGGATTCATTTAAATTCGGAAATCTATTCAGCACACTGTCACCTCACGCACACGCCCCAACACACCTTTAACGGATATTGAAACGGATACTCACAATGGCACACTCAAGACTCAACACAAACACTCGACAATGACGTAGCCTAGACCGCCCCCTACTGTCCGTCGGTAGCCTGTGGCATCGTGTTTCCGTCGCTGCTTTGCTAGTTACTCGTCGCAAACTGGATCAACTCTCTACAAGTCACCTCAATTCCTCTCACCTCAACCTCTTGTCCTTCACCGGACCGGCGTCTCCTAGGAAATTCATCTCATTTGGTGACGGGAGGTAGACATAGGGGAATAACCTATCTTTGAGTGCAAACAGAGGCTCACTCTGCCTCAAATTTGAGGAGGTCAAGAAGTCAGAAAATGACAGACTGAGATAGTGACTCTGGGGGTTGGTGAGAGCGAGTAGTGTTTCTCTTTTTTTTCACTCGCCAGAATAATTGATAGAATGCTCGAAAAGTAACATAACCGATTACTGCAGCCCTATAATTATTATAGACTTATTATGATATAATCAGAATCAGAATCAGCTTTATTGGCCATGTATATACATATAAGGAATTTGTCTCCGGTTAACTGAGCTCTCACAGTACGAACGTCATATAAATGATTTTAAATTAAACGGACATGGCAATAAACAAATATACAAGCTATAAACAAATGGAGATGATCTTGTGTACAGGGTATATACATTTAAATATATATGTATTAATATGTATACGTAAATATATATGACAGTGCAAAGACGTTGGAGGTAGCAAACTACAGTTGGAGGTAGTTGTTGTATAATGAGGTGATCCAGGTTATGGTACAACACTGAGACTGGTTTGATTGTTCGTCAGGTTGATGGATAAATCAGTGGTTCTTCTCAATAACGTGTCCCTTTCGACTTATTCTCTCGTAAGCAATACAGAAATATTTTTATGTCAGCACATTTTCACACTCATTTAAATAAAACTTTAAAATAAAAGTCAGTTAAAAAAGTTCATCCTGACATTAAAGTAAAAAAAAAAATAATAATTTGGATTCTAAATGTCTTTGAAAGAAGAAGAAAAAACTTTTTTTCCGGTGGACGAAGCTGCGGTTAAAGTCAGGCTTCTGACTTTAATCTCAGGGCTCCCGGATAGCTTATCTCATCGGATTTCATTCCAGCTACCTCTCCTCTGGGTTTACCTTCTAAGGCTGGGGTTGAACTGCAGTGAACCTGCTCGTCACTGTCCTTCCCGTTCATACAGAAGTTCTTAACAAATATGTTTAATCTTCAAATAGCTGAGATGCGATATTCTCACACGAGTGTAAATACAATCTTGGATGTTGACATGAATTTGCTTTAACCAGTTTGTGTCCATCCTGGCCTTTCGCTGAGAGGGGACTTCCTATCGTCGACGTTGCCTTTTCCTGCCAAGACAACTGTTATCACTCGGGGAAGAGATAGGTACTTTCCCCGAAGCAGGCTCGCTGATTGAGTAAGAACATAAACTGACACTTCATGAATGCTTCAGAGTGTTTCTGTCTCTCGTGCTTCTTGAGTTCTTTTTTTTGGGGAGTTCATGGCTGTTTTTTGTCTGTCTGCAGTGGGTGACGCTGACATTTTCACACTTCCTCCCTGCTTCTCCCAGCAGTTTGGCTTGCATTTGCCCATTCAGCACAATGCATTGTGGGATTATTCTGCTTATTCTTAGGGTGAAAAATCGAGTGCTTGTTCCCCGTATCCGTAATGAACTCTGTCGTCACAGCAGAGACCGGCGACACGTCCCAATTACTTTTCTACGCGTAGGACCTTGTTAAGAGAAGAGGGGGGGGAGGCTGAAGAAGGGATCTGACCTTATGGATGACTGCCTGTGGGGGGCTGTGCTGACGGGAGATATGGAACATCACTCATGCAAAAAGATGGGGTGCTTGCCAGAAGATCACATGGCCATGCAAGAAACCCAGCCTCACTGACAGCGCAGCAGAGCGGATGATTTAGCAGCTGGTTGGAAGGATCAATATTTCAGCAGCTATGGAACCCAGAATCCATTGTGTTTTAAAATGATCTGAATCCGGACTGAGAAATAAGTCCAATATAGATCAGTTATTTCTTGCCATGTTGTTTTAAAGCTCTGTCAGAAAACTGAGTGTGACGTGATGGAAATGAAGATTTTATGAGATTTTGCAAAAGCTAAACCGTTTAACAGCAAAGCTAAGACTTGGGCTCTGTTTAAACAATCCAAGGCTGCGTTCACACTGCAGGAAGAATGTGGCCCGGGTCTGGTACTTGGCTCATATGTGACTTTTTCATGGCGGTGTTAACAGCACAAACCACAAAGAATCTGATCTTATCCACTTCCGTTTCGGGGCACTTCAATATGTTGTCTTCAATTAGACACAGGTTGAATTTTCCTGCAATGCCACCTCAGTCTGAACCGTCTGATCAGAATTCGTGGGACTCTGACGTCATCTTCCATCGACATTTGTCCCAGAGCCGTGCTGGCGGGCGTCGCTTTTCATGCAAAAACATCACTGGAAATGCGGCTTGCTGTGTATGACATCTTAGTTATTGTCTTTTTGGACGTCCGGGTCAGTTTAGGCCCGTGAACGGCTCATACTGGAGTCTGATATAGGACACATTTTTCAGAGTAATGTGAGCAGCTATACAAAAAAATCTGAACTCAAAAAAAAGTGGATTGAGCATTAAGACCGGTAATACCGATAATAAAAGCTGTTATTGATCACATACATGCTCAATACATGGTCCAATGAGTCTCTATTTATGACCCATACATGATGGGCAGTGGGCGGAGCCTTGCGAGGCACCAGGGGAGCACGCGTAGTCTCAATAAAGAGTTGATAATAATTTAAAAACTGCGTTGGATTATGTTGAAAATGTCACAAAACTGAAAACAGGCTGATGTAATGAAAAGTTACATCAGCACAACGAGTACTTTTACTTTTGATACTTAATCAATAGTAATAACAGGACTTGTAGTGGAGTATTTTTAGTCAAGGAAAGGATCTGATTTTATCCACTGCTGGTATTTTTATCGATTTCTCACAGGTGTGACGCCATCCTCTGCCCTATCAACACTTACATTCATCTACATGTGACTGAATGCACACATATTGATGTGAGGGATCGATGAAAAATCCCTGTGTGGAACTGATCTACTGCTCAACGCTACCAAAGTTTTACCTGAGCTACGTTGCCATGGTATTTTTATGCCGCTTCTCTAAACGGCTCTCAGCTGTGAGTTATCTCTGCCAAGACAAGTCATTTTTATCAGTGTCGCGCCAAATCGCTATAAACGTTATCTCAAGACGCTTTGCAGAAAGAGCAGGTCCGGTGCGCTCTCTCTCTTTTTCCTACAGAGGCTTCGACGTGTCTCACGTGAGCGAGCAGTTGGCGACAGGGGTGAGAAATGAAATTAAACACAAAAAAATCAACTCTGAGTGCCAGATAGAGATTCTACGACTAGAAAGAGGAGATCTTAATGTATAGCTGATTTCTCCTTCAGTAAAAAAAGTCATTTTGAGTTTGAATTATCTTCAAATTTATGATATTTTCCACTCTTAAATGATTGAGTTATTATAAGTAGCACTTTTTCTTGTTTCTCTCGTTCGGGTCAACTAATTGACTTTGAGAAGGACCATATTCTGATGCCTATATGACTGGATCAGAGCGGGTGGTGTCTGTTGTTCCGGGTCTTCAGGGGTTATTGCCTATCAGAGTGGTCTATGGAAAGACATCCAGTCGGCTGTCAGAGGTGTCTCAAGGTTCATTGATTTGCATGTGGAGCAAAGGCTAGCCGATGTTGTCTGATCTCACAGAAGAGTGACTGTAGCACAAACAAGACCTACGCTGTTATCCCTGAAAGCAAGGGTATATCCCCGAAAAGCCCCCAAACACTCGTGTTGAACAATAAATCCACATTATCAAAACGAGTTACGTATGAGAAACGTTTTTGGTTTTTTTGGTAAAAAGAAAGGAGAAAAAAAAGCTCCACCTAGTGAGTAAAACATGGACTATTAGAGTAAAACATGATATATATGATAGAACAGCACCGAACTGTTTCTGTGCTTTGGGCGGAGCGGAAACCAGACTGAAAGGTTTCAAAGAGGTTGTTGTATTTGAGGTGGTCCTGGAGGTGAGCAGCAACTACTTTTTCCAGAACTTTGGAGAGGAATGGGAGTTTGGAAATGGGCCTGTAATTAGCACAAAGTTCTGGATCGAGAGTAGGTTTTTTGAGGTTTAGAGCTTTTTTGGCGGCGAAAGAGCGACCAACACAATATTACAGACAGATGGTTATAATGTTATGGCTATTTTGTGCAAACGTGAGCACTGTCCGTGAAATCATCCAAATAGAGGTTCGGCGTCTCATCTGAATATTGTTTCATCACTTGAAGATCCATGTGTCGCATTTTTTCGATCTTTTATTCTTTTTTGCCGTTGCGATGCGAGCGACCCGTGACTGAATCGTGCTGAGGCGGCGTTTTCTTCCCGCCTATCTATTACGCCGATACTTCCACACGGAGGGGAGCGGGCCGGGGTTGGCGGGATCGTTTGGCATCCCTACCACAAACGGCCATAAACACGACAACGACGCCGGCGGGATGAGCAATTTACGGCCGCAATCTAATCAGACATAAACCCGTATCTCATGCCAACATATTGACAGTCAGAGGATGAACCATTTAACAGCGGTTTGAATAAGTACTTTCCTGCAGCTGTTATTTGTGCTAGATTTACAAATGTGCCTCCGTTTGTTTGTTCTGTATTCTCACCACATCTCTCCCCCCTTTCCCCGTATCTTTTTCCGCCTCTGAACAGAACCCTGAGTAACAACAAGATCTCGCTGCTGAGGAACGGCTCCTTCTACGGATTGGCTGCTCTAGAGAAACTGTGAGTACTTCTGTGAATGCGGCCCGCCAGTACTTATTGGTGTCCTATGATATCCGTCATCGCGGGAGCATCGTGAGTCTGCAGAGGCCAAGGGGAGATCCTTGTTGGGGTGAGACTTACCGCTGGTTGTCACCTTTGTGCTTAGCCTCAATTGCCACATTAAACGCCCTGAAAAGGATAATATACAGCGTCATAACGACCGAACGCAACGCCGGATCAGGCAGCTCTGACAGATGGAGTGTCTGCTCCGAGCCCCGCATCATGTCCCAGTGGGCTGTGTGCGTGATGAGCGCGATCACGATGGCTGCCCTGGCTCTTCCTTGCCTGACCTCCGAGGTCGTCTATTGATTGCTTTTGCCGTCGCTCAGCCCAGCGATCGCCGCTTCCCCCACCTGATGGTGACACTGGAAATCAGAGCGGCGCCGACACGGAGACGATGGCTTGATAACTCTCTCCCCTTCAGTCAATCATCCTCCCCGCTGACATTTAAGAGCACACGCATTAAGCTGTCGCACTCAGCAGCTCCATCAGTGACTGCTTTGAATGTTATTACCGTCACTCAGCTCCGCTCTCCCCGAGCACCCCTTAGTTAAAATCACGCTCGAGTAGTTTCGGCAGAATAATTCTACCCCTCTTCCAGTCCTTTTTGGGTAGCGGCGTCAACCTGCAGAATGATGTCACCTGTCTCCCTGGGCCCTTATTAGGGCCATTAAACCTTTTCTGCCCTCGTTTCTCCGGCTCCACGCCGTGATGGAGAGATGATTGCGAGACCTTTAAGGACACGCGGCCAAAAAAAAATTGTAAAGGCTGACCTCTTGGAGCAGCAGTTAGCATGCACCATCCCTCCCTTAACCTCCCTCTCTGGATACGGCCCGTCCATCCATCCTGCCACATGCAGCCTTTGGCAGGACGGATGCCTTTTTTTTCTCCTAGCAGTCGATGCAAAGCCAGGTAGCCTCAGCGAGTTGAGAGTGGAGGCCAGCTGTTCTCTCGTCTGGCCCAGCCGACTGGCTGCCTGCCTGTTCGACATGCTGAATGACTGTCGCGCTGAATTGGCAGCTGATTGACAAGTTTAATAGCCTTTGTCTGTGTTTGTGTGTGTGTGTGTGTGTGTGTGTGTATGTCATGCAGCTGTGGACACTTTGGGACAAGAATGGAAAACAGGCTTTTACCAGGACAAGTTTTTAGAGTGGAAAAAAAACAAACTGATTCTGTTTTCTTTAGGCTCTGTTTGCTGAAATTACCCGACATAGTTACACATTCCCTCCTGATGGTATCAGTCCACGCACGTGCTTTTGATTTCCAAACAGTGCCTCCTCGCAAAAAGCACAATGGCAGGATGAGAGTTTGATGGTTCCTACAGGGGTTCCGGTGGTTACTGTTTTCTATGTGTGCCAGGGACTAGATGTTGATGGTTATTCTGCCTTTATTACTGGGGCTCAGGGCTGAAACGATTCCTCGTTTAACTCGAGTAACTCCTTTACTAAAAAACCCAGAGTCCAAGCTTCGCCTTGCGTCCCCACCTTACCGTCTTTTCTCGTCACGTATACGTCCCCACACACCTCAAACAATGACTGACTATCTGATAAATACAGAAACTCACGGTGGCGTGACACTCAACAAGGAGGTGGCCTGGACCGTCTCGTTCTCTCCACCGGTAGCCTGCTACCCAATCACATTGTTTCGCAGTCCGTGCTTTGTTAGCTACTGGATCAACTTACTCACCTCATGTCCTCTCACTTCAACCTCTTGTCGTCCACCAGGCGGCATCTCACAGGAGATGCATCTCACCTGGTGAAGGGAGGTAAATGAGGGGGACAACCTATCTTTGAGTGCGAACAGAAGCTCACTCTGCCTCAAATTGTGGGAGCTTACATAGTCAGACAAAGACAGACTAAGAAATTGACTCTGGGGGTTGGTGTGAGCACGCAATAATTCTTATTCTATTACACGCAAGAATCATCAAAATGATTGATAGAATACTTGATTACTAAAAAATGTATTACTGCAGCCCTACTGTTGTTGCTAAATTCATCCATTTTCCAATGCTTATCCTGTTCAATTCGTGGGGGCTGGAGCCCATCCCAGCCGACACTATCCCCCCGGGTCTCCACCATCCCAAAAAGAAAGTCAAATGATGCTGCAGCACTTTCACTCAGAACTTCAGCCGCATTTCAAAAAAGAGCTCCTTTGTTCACGCTCCAAAAAAAGAGAACACGGTGTTTGACCAGGTGATGCAGAGCAGCACAGACTGAGAGTGAGAGCCAGCGAGAGGAGGGCGGGATGAAGGTAGATTTGCAAAAATGCTAGTTAGAAACCGTATAGCTTTGTTGTCACATACAATTTTATAATATTGAAAGTTCTCTATATTTGACCCATTCCTGAGGAGCAGAGCGCCACCCAATACCGCGACAAGGGGGAGAACATCGGGGCATTGGACAGCATTCATTGTATATTTATTTCACATACACCATTTCCTTATGTTAATTAAAAGTATAAAAAATTAATAGTAAAAGAGTTTCCGTCAAAATGATTTGATCAATCTCAAACCCCTTTTCCACCAAAAAGAACCTGGTGCTGGTTTGGTGCTGGTGCTAGTGTCAGTGCTTAGTTGGTTCAACTTGCGCACCTCCTAAGAACATGTTTGCTATTCCATTGGCAATGAGCCAAGTCAGAGCCACGCCATTACCTCACCGTATAACGTAATCGGGTCTTGGCTCCAGACCATCAAAGAGTCGGTTCCTTTTATCTGGCACCAGTTTTGAGAGCCAGGAGCCGGTGCTTCAGTTGTCAAAAAGCAAAGAACTGGTGCTTAGTCAGACTCTGGCTCCGAACTAGACCTGGAACCAGCTCGGTGGAACAGGGAGGTCAGAGGCTCCAAATCCAAACAACCAGGCTAAATAAGAGTGATCTTACATATTTTTCTGTTATTTGGGTCAAACAGTCACGTGATCAGAGGGTGAGAGGGAGGAAAACCAACCCTGATTCAAACCTAATGTTGCCTTTAATCCTAACATCTCCACCACCACCACCACCATCATCATCATCCTCATGACATTCAAATCAAACACAATTGCACGTCAGGAAATTCTATAAATCCCTCAAGTAAGACACTTTTAATAGTATTTGCCTCCGCAGCCTCGTAGAGCGTCCTGCTAATGGGTCCCTGTATGTTGGACCATGGCCTGGATTCCCCTGAACGGGCGCGAACCCTTTCCCATCAGCCAAACTGGATCTCATGGGAGCAAAGCAGGAACAAAGCCCATCTCTGTTCTCCGGTCAGGGCGCTGAACCTAGCGTTCGCCGCTTCATCATGCGTTCCCACCGCTGAAGCTCTGAGTGTGAAGTATGTGAGTGGAACAGAAAGTTTTCAGTTTTCACACTGATGACACACTGGTGGTACCATGATGGTCTTAGAAAAGATATAATCTGTTATCGGGTCGGGGGGGGGCAACCTGGACAAGACGCCACTTCATCACACTTGTCCGGGGCGCCCTGGAGGCAGGAAATAACCATTCGCCCTCGCTATCACACCCAAGGGCCTTCTATCAGAGTCACCAGTTCACCTGTTGTGTAGTTCTGGGACTGTGGGAGGAACCCATGCAGCAGAACATTCAGACTTCTCACAGGATGGCCCCATGTTGATTTGAACCCAGAACCCTTTACCTGTGTGACAAGAGTTCTACACACTTCCACACCTCACCTGTGCAATGTGTGGGTTGGACGTCGGCTCTGCTGCGAAGCTCCTCTGAGAGGGTCCAGTTAATGAGACACCTGTGGAGGGGGTCGCCCTCCTGAAAACCTGGTGAAGTCTCAAGGGTCTGAGAGAGGCAGGAGAGAGGAATTTTAAGCTAACCGTCTCACCCAAAGTTCAGGAGAAAACCTCTGCCGGGTAAATTTGCGGGGATCTAACGGGAAAACATTTCCCATCCTCTGACCCGGTTGAAAAGACTAGATGACTAGAGAACGGAATCCGTGGAGAACGCAGATGAGGTGTTAACGCTTGGAAGGCCAAAGCATAATCCATCCTTCAAGAGGAGGAACCAACTACAACAGAATCAGATCTACATTATGGACTGCCAGTCCCTTCGGGGTTCTTGTTATGTTACAGGAAGTGAAAAAAAAAAGGCATGTATGCACTCATATTCTTCAGATCCACCCTAAGGTGTGTCCCTTTCTTCCTCGGTGCATGTCAAACTCATTCACTCATTTTCTTGTCAATTCTTGCCCTAGCCATTACCTTTGTGACATTTATTAATTTACAATATTGTAGATCAAATGAAAAATTGTTCAAATCATACAGAATTCTCTTGATGAAATGTATTAATTCCATGGAAAATAGCCAAACAAAGATCCGACTCATTGAATAGGACTTAATAGCCATTGGTAATGCTTCTCTTTGAACTGTGGTGTCCCACAGGGCTCCATACTTGGCCCATTTAGTGTTTAGCATATATACATGCTGGCTCTGGGTCATATTATAACATAATAATAAGTGGCACACATTTTTCAATAAGAAATAGAGGCTCAAAATGTGCCCAACCAAACAGTTGAGCAGGACGTTAAATGGTTCATCCGTCAGTTAATATGACAAAAAACATCTACGAACAAATTCTTTGCCTGGACAAATGGAGAAAAACATAGGAAAAATGTATTTACAAATTACAGGTGCAAACCAAATAAACCCAAAACCACAAAATATTTTGATCAAGAACAAACAGACATTTCTTGATGGACGATTCCATCAAGAAATTCATTTGAATTTATTCACTATTGATTTGTAAAGAAACTTGGGGGACGTTTTTTTTTAGTTTTTTCTTTTACAAAAAACACAGTTTTTTTAAGCCATGACTTCCTATTAAGTAAATTTTATTAAGTTACAACCACTTACTGACTCTCTATAAACCTTTTATTCCTGCCTTAAAATCCACATCTTCAAACTGGCCCACTCACTGTAAGTAAGGCTGTGCTAGGATCTAATCCCGTCATTTATTCAGTTACCTTTTTCGTAATTTTTTATATCCCTAGTGACTAAAATGTCAGATTCAAAAAATATATGCAGATATTGCACCCCAAATAAACATTGTTTTTCGAAAAAAAAGCTCCCCCTAGAAAGTATAATGTGAAATTTAGAATGAAATATGACATAAACATGATAAATCTGTAGATTCATGTTCACCAAATTTGAACTCAATGCAAAAAAACAGTTTATAAATGATGTCCTGAAAAGTTTGGGAGATAAAACTCCCCCTAGTGTTGGAAATATACAACCAACCTTTCCCAAAATCACTCCAGTTCTTCCTCGCACTAATGTCTATGTTGGTATAACATTTGAAAATAATCCGTGAAACGGTAATTATATAATTATATAAAAAATATTGTCATTATTTATTCTTGTGTGGAGGATTTCTGTTTGGTCTTAATTGTTTGTGATGTTTGAAAAACAGCGAAAAGCTAAGAGGTCGTGCGTCAAAGCGTCTCTCGGTAGAATCTTTCCACTTTCTTCCTGAACTTTTGTCTTTGTTCTAGTAGCGACATCTCTGACGGTGATTCAAAAATAGGATTCAGGTGCTGAACCGTGATAAACGCTGGAGAGACTTTCTCAGAGCTGTCCTTCCATCTGCTGCTGGAATTCTTCGTGTTGATTTCTTCTGACTAGATTTTAAGTTTGAGCAAAGGCTGAAATGACGTTCGCCTCAAATACATTTCTAATCCTGGACAGCAGCAGAGAGACGTGATTAAAATATCCCTCGATTATCTCCATGTTTATAGCTGATTTCACGCCAACTTTGCTTGTTCTGGACTTTCAGACTTCTCAGGTTTATCCGGCAGAAATTCCAAATTAACTTTGGTTATTTCAGGAAACGAGTTTAGTGGGAACTCTGAGTTTGTTAAGCTTGAAATTAGGGAAACTTTGGGTTTTCTGTTCCAGCAAGCGAGATAAGTTAACGTCTGAGTCAGTTACCATGGTAGCGTACTCTGTGAACCTAACCAACTCATTGTTAGGTTTTCTTCAACAAAGCCTGAGTTTGTTAAACCTGAGATTAGGGAAATTGGGTTTTCTGTTCCAAAAAGCGAGATAAGTTCAACCCTTAGTCAGTTACCATGGTAGCGTACTATGTGAACCTAACCTGTTCGCTAGCATGTTTTCTTCAACAAAGCCTGAGTTTGTAAAGCCTGAGATTAGGGAAACTTTAGGTTTTCCGTTCAAGAAAGCGAGATAAGTCAAACTCTGATTCAGTTACCATGGTATCTTACTCTGTGAACCTAACCTAACTCAGGCTTTCTTCAACAAAGCCTGAGTTTGTTCCTGACTCCTCCTTGTGAGTCTGAAGTGGAGCTGTCCATTTCTGTGTCTTATGTGTCATGTGATAGATTTACGTTGGTAGAGGACTGAGACCCGGATTGAACCTGCTTTGGTTCCATGATTTATGTGAATGACATTCTCCAGCCGGATGTCTCAAACGAAAATTTAAATCTTTTTAAACCTTTTCACTCCCGATATTCAGAGAAAAATACGGTAAAACTAGGAGATAATTTCCCTCTGGCAGCACTTTTCTCACACGCCACCTTTCTGTCCTTCTTTGACGAATCCCCATTTCTCTCTTTGTTAATAAATGTACTCCCTTGAGAGCATTAAAACTTCCCGCTCAAATGACGTGAAGCATGGCGACCATAGCTTCACCACTGGTTGCCACGGCGAATCACAGTTTCTGATTTCCGTGGATTACGGCTTTTGATCGTCCTCGTGTTCGACTTCATCTCAGAGTCAAAAAACTGAACCTGAACTCGGATGAGTGATTCTGGAGTTTCGCATATCAGGATTGATCAAGCCCGATCATTAAGTACATTTCCAAAATTTTTACATGAAATTAAAATACATAAATCTCAGATTGCAGGTCTAAATATCTTCTGTGTCCAAGAACAGGGCGATACATCCCACATGGATGATGAAAACCTAACTTTTAACCTAGACGGCTCAAAGGAATGCACCGTATTAACATCCAAAACGTTGGTTCCACTCTTGGGCCGGACTTTCGGGTGCCAAACCTTTTTTTTCCAAACCTGTTGACCTCATCTGAACTTTTTCTAATTAGCTGGCTCTTTTTTTTACTTCAACGTCTTGCCAAGAAGATTGAATAGTCTTTTTTTTTTGTTCTGCCCCCTGATCCGGTGCTTCTCACTTTACGTGACATTCAGCGGAAGGCCCGTTTCTGTTTGTTGTTCTGGCATCGGCCAGGACAACAAGCCCGTCACAATGTGTTCACATTCTCTCCGTTTAATTGGAATCAACTGTCCGACTACTGCCTCCCCTCCTCGGCGAGCTCTCAGCACACATTTATTTACCCTCCACTCGGTGGCCGTGGTAAGTGGTGTGATTCGGAGCGGGTGACCGGGCCTCCCCTCGAAGCAGCTTCAAATTCAAGCATGAAAATTTAACACACGAATAAATGGGTTTTAACGAACAGGCTCTGCATTAGCGCCAGAGTTTATGCGAATAAACGAGATACGCGTAGAAGTTCTGCCATGTGCATTGGTTGAGGATCTTATGTTTTTCTCTTTACATTTCCTATCATCATTGATTAGCCATAACATTAAAACCAGCGAGCTAATATTGTTATATGAGCTTGTTGTTGTTATTGTTATTTGACCATGACGGCATGCAGTATCTTAGCTGTGCAAGCTATATGATAATTTACAATCATTACTGTCAAGAGTTAACACTTCCTTATAAAAAACAAACAAGATAATACATGCATACATTGGTCCTGAGTATTGTTTTGATTCTCTATGTAATAATAATAATAATACATTTAATTAATAATGCACTTTACATTTGGATCAAATCTCAAAGTGCTAATGTGCTAATGCTATGTAGTACGTCTACCTCTACCTCAAATTTTCTAATTTGAGGTGTAACTACTTGACTACACCTGTAGTCGGGCTAACTCTGTTTAAATAGCTCTAGCTCAACCTCGAAACTAGATCTACGCTGTCGTACTCGACGGCAAGGCTACATCCGCGAAAGCGTCGTAAAAGCAACCCCCCTGATTGAACTCAAAGATCCTTTGTTTTAGCACGATAACTGAAAGACAATTGAATGGATCTCTTTCAAATTTTATGCCCACGTAGACCTCAGTGCGAGGAAGAACTGGATTGATTTCGGGAATGGTCGGTTGTTTTCTTCTGACACTAGGGGGAGCTTTATCTCCAGATGTTTTCAGGAAATAATTTCTCAATAATTAGTCAGAATTTGGTGAATATGAATGAACACAAGCAGATCAACATTCTTTATGACACGTTTTACTTTAATAGCTCGTATTTTATTCATTATATGAGCTTTTTTACTTTCTTAACACCTAAGAAAACAACAGTTTTACGCACAGAGCTTCACATCTACTGTGAGGAGGTCGATCAGGAGGATTGGATAGGATAGGCCTAGTTGTTCCAGCTTTACACTCCATGATATAAAAACTGAATGGGATTGGTTTGTGTATTCACCCGGGAGAGCGTGAGTCGTCACTGCTCCGACCTTTAGCCCTCTGATTCTTCTTGTTTACAGGAAATGAGGTTCGTTTACGCGCGGGGCATCCTGCTCTAGACGCCAACGCGTCACTCAGAAAAACATGATTCACGAAGGAATGAGTGTCATGGTCTCGTTTCGTTAAGTGTGCACACAATAAAATACACCCGGCAGAATCACTTTCCTGTTGAAATCCACGCCCTAGCTGTGTTTTTATGCCTGTCATGGAGAAATCGAGCGAGAATCAGATGGTGATTATTTTTTTTCCATAGCAAAATCAACACTGACACCCATTAAATGGAGACTGCTCAATTAAATAGTGCCGTCTAGAAAGCGATCTGTCCAGAGGCTGCGCCTGGAGCATGTGAGCGGTCTGTGGTTGGACACATATCTGTCAGCGTGACTCTGATGTGCTAATCATCCTCATCCAAGCAGGAATCCGCCCATTAGTGTCACGCCGTGAGCTGGCAGACGTCCTCGGGGTCACGCGGCTCAGGGGAAAAATTGAGCAGGCAAAATATATACGGCGCAGCTTAAATTAATTGGAGAGCCCTTCAAGAAGCTTTTCAAACATTAACCACAAATGTTGGGAGTTTCCGCTCCTGCTCTTCAATCACGCGCCGCCGGGGGAACAGAAAACGGTTATTGTTTAAACATTCATCTCGTTCGAGCGGCTCTGTCTCACGCTGGATGCGTTGGCCGGGTCCCACCGAAGCTGCTCGTCCTTCATGTGTCAAAAATTTTACCCGGGGCTGTTGTTTACCTCATCTGAAGAGAGGTTGTTATCAGAGGCGGTCCTTATGAACTTTAAGTACATTTAATGCAGCTGTTTTTTTGTCTGATTTGCTGTTGAAATATCGTCCAATTGGAGCGCTTCCTTTTACTGTTGCATGTGACCGCTGAGGTGACGTCATCTCCTTTTGTTCTCTGGAGGGTCCTTACAGTCAAACACTGGAGGTGATGAGTTAATAAGCTGTGTATAGTGACATTATTCTGCTATAAAGACATAGAACCACAGGGTAATAGGGGTGTTATGAAGATTATATCCCAGAAAAGTGGAATCGTCATCGCGTCCGCCGCATCTGCCGCTACAAATCCAAAATATTTACCTGATGAAAATTACGCACGTAGTTCTTAAAAAGGAGATGGAACTGGGATGATTTTCGGTAAAGGTTGGTTCCAAACTTCCAACACTAGGGAGACCATTTTTTCCCCGAAAGTTTTTCGCGCCATAACTTCTCAACCATTGTTCCGATTTAGTTGCATATGCATTAAATATATATTAGGAAGAAAAAACAATATATCTCTTGTTTAAGTTTATTATTAATAAAATATTGCAAATTCAAATTTTGTTTGTTTAGAAAAAGAATACTGTGGATCCATCCAGTTCTTCCTCACATTGATTTTGGAAGAGGTCAACTGCATATTCCCGACAATAGGGGGAGCTTTATCTGCAAAAGTTTTCGGACCTTAATTTCTCAACCATTGGTCCATATTTGGTGATTAGGAATCAACTCCAGGAGACCCGTCTTGTATGTTTCCTGTTTTACTTGACTTGTTCTTATTTTACTCACTGAGAATAACATAGAGCCTAAAATTTCTGCTTTATTCTTGTTAAATGAGATGGAATTCTCGTGAATTTCAGATTTTTTTTTCTTTCCTAAAACTAGTACTTATTCTAGTAACCTCCTTTTTTTCTCCCGTCATTGTGGCCCTAATACTCAGTTGTGTATTATAGAATTGTTGGTTATCATGGAGCCGTCTGTATTGAGCATTTATAGCGACAGACAGATTTATTTGACGTGCTTTTGACCAAAGTCGGACCCCCATCCCTCCTTGGGTTTGAAACTCTGTCCATTAATAATGCTTTTCCCTCGTGAAGCACCTTCTCTCTCTCTCTCTCACTCATTACAGGTGAAGAAGTCATTTAGGGTCCCGGAGTGTGTTCTTATTCGCTTGTGCACACAGACATGGAGATCTCTACACGGCTGCTGAAGTCAAATATTGTCAAAGGGTTGAGCGTACGGCGGGAGACATTATTAAATTCTGTCTTGGGTCTGAATCAAACAGCAGCAAATATTCTCCTGCATAGCGACAGCCTCTGATGTAATTCGGCGCCGGATTCCAATACAAATGTCTCAGTTTGATTTATTCCACGGCGATAATTCTCAGATATTGTTACAGATTGTTCTATCCTGTTTGGAGTAGCAGATGTGCCGCGCGGACTGTCACTGAACTAAAACGTTCAAATCGTTTCCTCTGATTGTTGAAGCTTTTTGGCACCACTTCTGTGTTATTGCGTTTTAGACTTCACCTGTCTGTGACCTCAGCATTTCAGACATGACCCCATAATTACCTCCGCCAAGGAGCTTACGTCTTCACTCCTGTCCACTCCAAAATTTTGGTGATGTTCCCTATTTTATAAAAAATAAAAAAAATAAAAAATATGATAATAAACCGTTAAGACTAGTGACAATATGGCTACTGCTCCCTTTGTTCCTTTGATTTTCCTTTGGGGATGGCGCTGGGGGCTCAGTGGGCTGAACAGGGTCGCTGAAGTGGACTGGGCAGGAGACGACCGGCTTTTGATAATTTCACACTACATGTAGGTCTCTTCTCAACGAAATGTTTCTTTGTTTTATTTGTCTATTATATCTTGATGTCATTCTGTATTTCTGTTTTGTGAAAGTTTCTGTCTTTAACATTAGGTGGGTTTACATGGGACACTTTTCTCCTATCCGAATTAAAACTTTGCGAATTGCAATTTCGGTCGCCTGTTTACACGAACAGTGATCTTTCCCGACCCGGTGTTTACATGCCTGGACTCATCTAATCGGAAACAGCTTTATGACACGTGCAGACGATCCACACTCCAGTTCATAAGGTGGCGATAAGGCTACGATGAGCTGGGCGCCAACCACCAACAAGCGCCCAGAAGAAGAATGCGACAAAGAGGGCATACGCGGAAGCGACATTTCTTCAATCTAACCGTCCAACTATGTTAAACTCTTTCAAAGTTGCGATGAGTAAAATGACTCACCTATCTAGAAGTCGCCATATTTGAAATACGTCGCGGCGCTGTGCGTGCACAGATAAAACTCAAACAGAGAGTTTTCAGAAACAGTGTTTACATGCAGAGACTGGATATCAGAAAGGCTTTCATGAAAGGACTTAGACTTCCTCCTTGCAAAGGAATGAAATCTCATTCGGAAAGAGACTTTTCTCTCAGAAAGGAATGTTTACATGCCACATTTTCTTTCCGATTAGGGCTTCTTTTCCAAATCTATTCGGGAATTAGGCTGTCCATGTAAAGCCACTTATTGTCAGCTTGTTTTCACTGGTTTCCAGTTCCATATCAGCCACTGGGAAGGTGTGGAGAGGCCTTCTTAGAGGGGAGAGAAAGAATATGACTTATACCGCAGATACATACTAATGAGAACCGGCGTGAGACAGGTTTGCCCCCGAGCATCAGAAACAGTGATGCTGCTCATAATATTTTTAATGCCAGGATTGACCTCCCTGCTCTGAGGCTTCTCTGTATTCCGTTGCAGAAGAGAAGTGGTATGCCTCAGAACAAAGATTGGTACGTGATGTCATCATAGTAGGGAAATGCTTCTGTAGGCCGCACATAAATACCTATTCTGCTTTGTAGAAAAGCCACCATTGTTTTTCACTGACTGAAAAATGAAATTTTCAAGCATAATATGACAGACAAATGATAGACCTCCTGGCGTTGATTCACAAGCACCGACTTTGGACTGGATCGGACCAATGGTTGAGAAATTGTGGCCGGAAAACTTTTGGCGATGAAGCTCCCCCTAGTGTTGAAAATATTTACAACCGATCTTTCCCAAAATCAATCCAGTACTTCCTCATACTAAGGTCTATGTGGGTGTAAAATTTGAAACCCATACATTAAAGAGTTTTTGCGTTATTGCACGAACACGCAGCCACGTCAGATGACGATTCCACAGTTTGGCAACGACGATTCTCGGGGATATAATGAGATAACTTTGCTATCAAAATGGTGAAATCATCATAGATCTGGGGATTTCTAGTGTCATTGATGGTAAAGAAGCTGAATTTATCCTACTAATATGATGATTGTTGCAGCCAGGTAGACGAGGACGACAGGATGCAGGTAATGCGGTTGCAGAACTCCAATTTGAAACCAAAACGTAGCAGGAACCTCAGCATCACTGTTCCGGCAGCTGTCGATTGTTTCAGTGCAAGAGTTGGAATCTGTATTCTTTGTGCTTTACTGAGCAGTGACCTCGGCACAGCGAGCCCATTGCGGAGGAAAGTTCTGAACATTCTGCTCATTCTGAGACTGCTGAGCGGAGAGCTGCAGGACGGTTCAGGATGAACGTTGCTGCAGGCACAACCCAAGGCCTTTAGACGTGAGCCCTCGACCTGCTGGTTCCTGGCCTGTTGTACGCGATCAAAGATGAGTTTGTGTGAGAGTGGAGATAAGAGCTCGCTGTGGACCTGACTGGACCCGGAGGTAAGCCCGTCAGGAAGGCAACTGCAGCGATCAAGTGTACGATCCAGTCGGCAGGAAGTCTCATTAATAAATGTGGTTCTGAGGAGGCAGAACGAAACACAGATTGGGACGGGCGGCTTTAATCTCTATAGCAGAGCAACAGAAGGACAAAGTGGGCACCTCTACTGAGCTCCCAACTAAACAACAAAAACTAAACAAAACAAAATATACTTTATTTTGCCAGAAGCTTATATTTTTGTTGGGTGGGATGATATAAACCGAAATAATGGATCTTCTTTTGTTTTTGAAATTGAACATTATTAGAAACCCTGGAGTACTGAGGAAAACCTGTGATGGATTTATTTTTGTTGGATAATCCTTGTGTTTGAACGGAACTAAAATGAACTTCAAACGACTGTGGAATTCATTTTTTAGAAGGAAGAAAAGTAGAATTTGATGTTGGATTTCTTTTTTGAAAATATATAATATATGGTCATTCTTTTATCCCATACGTCACATTTTACACTCACAAGTGCATCCATGGCAACGCACCCCCCTACCTAAAAGAACTACTCACCCCACTTACCTCAACACGATCCCTCCGTTCTACCCACTCATACCGCCTCCTCCCCGGACTGAACTCAGCACCATGGGCGATCGGGCCTTCTGTTCTGCTGCCCCTCGTCTGTGGAATGCCCTCCCTGACCATCTCAGGGCTCCACAGACGACTGACACATTTAAAAAAGGACTTAAAACTTTTCTTTTGAACAGAAACTATAACTTTAATTAACATTGCTGCTTTTTGGTCAGGCTTTTATATAGTTATTTTCTTTTTTTTTATGCTTTTATTTGCTTTTACTTTGTAGCACTTTGAAATTTGATCCAAATGTAAAGTGCGTTATAAATTAAATTTATTATTATTATTATTATTATTATTATTATTATTATTATTATTATTATTATTTTCAGTGATTTAGTTTCGCACTAATAACTAACTTAGGCCTCTGTATAAACACGTGAGGTGAATCCGTTGGGGCTGCTCTCTTTTTAATCCAATGCATTTTTTTTATGATTTATTTTATCTTAGAAATATCAAGTTATATTATTTATGTACCGACTGTACTATAGTACGCTGCTGAAATCTGAGACGAAATTCCATTTCGTGTTTACATATGGAATGATAATAAATTGACCTTGAACCTTGAAAAATCTGAAAAACTTCCAAAGCCCCTCCCCCCAGTTACTTCCCTCTAGATCCGGGTCTGCTAGCATCACGTGAGGGAGAGAGCAGGTGACACAATTTAGCTGCTATGCTAACATGGTGTGTCCTAGGTGTGCTTCATTCATAAGTATCCCCTGTGCAACAACAACTATGTAGGAACTATAATAAATGGGATATGTCTTTATTCCAAATTGCAATGGTCAATTTCTAACAAAAATATTAACCCCTTTGATGTCCTGCTCAACCGTTTGGCTGAGCACAAATTGAGTTTCTAGTTTATAATATGACCCAGTGGCTGCATATATATGCTTAAGAGTAAGGGGCCAAGGATAGAGCAAAACATTCATGGCGAACCAAACGGTCTCGAGAACGCTCGCATAAAATGACAGGATAAATAACAATAGTCATATTTGACTCAGCTGCACGTGCTTCAGTGCAACGTGACCTTCGTGACTTCCTGATTGAGGGATTGTCTTACCGGTGAAGACAAAGAGTGTTTTAACCGGGGGCCGGTTTAACAGCGGACACAGCTCATTAACCCCGGATGACAGCCATTCCTCAGCCGCTAATGATGGCTTGTCTTCCGTACGTGTAGCTAATGCTTCACATCGACCCATTGAGAATCAGTAGCCGTAGAACGAGCCCAGCTGAAGCCTCGCATACCTTAAACCTACAAGTGGTCCTATGAAATAAAATGATTCAGGTAAATGAATGCTCAGTTAGAGAATATTAAGACTAAAAACAAGTGAATTTGTCAGCCATAGATTGTAAATAGTCGTAAGCATTTGTCGTATCTTCCTTCCTTGTTTCAGTTTCTTTTCAGTAATAACATCAGAGGGGGACTCTTCTTACTCCAGGAAGGAGGAAGGAGGAAGGGCACGGCTCTGGGGTTATTTTTATGGGATATTTCTGCTGGACTGTTTGGTGTCACGGACTTTAAGCTTATGCTATTTCATTGAGCCCGTCTGTGTTGATTCCGGGAGAGTCTTAAATAAAGCCTTTTTAAGTCTGTTCATCCTTTCTCCTGGCCTCGCCTCCTTCTTGTCGGCGTTTGCATTCTATTTTGATCTGTGGCAGAAAATACATCGATTACCACTAACATTAAAACCCCCTCCTGATATTGTGAAGGCTTTAGACTCGTTGCTGCAAAAAGAGTTCTGGGATGTCACTTTCTGTTCTGACAACTCGCTGTCAGAACCAAACAAGACCTGAAGTTCTGGAGACGCTCCGACCAAGTCGTCTTGCTGTTACAATTTGATCCTTGTCAGAGTTGCTCCAATCCTTACACTTGATCATTTTTCACTTGATCGTTTTCCAAGCATTGTCGGTACTTCTGAGTGGTTTTACCCTGACTAAGGTGACAACATTACGGGTGTACAGGGGGGTGTTGTGGGGTGAACTCACCTGAAATATTACGTCAACATCATCCCACGCAACGTTAAAAGAAACTCATCATCACGCGCTTTTATTCTGAAAAACCAGATCCACGTCATGGTAAGAGGTCTTGGATTCATTCATTCACTGTAACCAATCATTCTGTTGGGAGGGGCTTGAGCCTATCCCAGCTCTTTAATTACTTCATAAATGCTCGATAAAAAGGGAAGTCGGTGGTTCTGATCCACTTTGCTGTTGTGGGAATCATGCATAAATATACATGTCTGAATATAAAATCTAGGTCTTCAAAGTTTTCCAGCGCTTTTTGATTTCTTCACAGCGTCGGTCCATCACGGCTCCTGACGGATTTTCATGGACTTGTTTATAGAGTTTATTATTTCTCACTTTCCCACTTCATTTGTGGAGAGTTTGCATTAAAAACAAACTCTCTGCTTTGGTCTCGATCATTAAATGTTTGCGTTGTGCACGTGAATAGCGCCGCCGGGCACGCCATCACCCAGGGATTATTCCTTTCCGCCATTTACATGCAGCATTTTTTCTCTGAATAATTTTTCCTTTCCGAACCTTTTCAGAATTAAGCTGTCCATGTAAACCCAATTTATTTTATTCTTGAATCTGACACCCACCAGTAGTTCTAATGTTATGGCTGATCAGTGTAGGGCTCTTTTAAATCTTTCATTAGGCTGATTTAAGTATGGGCGGTTCATAAAAAAAAAGAAAGAACCCGGAGCCATTTTGTGCCATCACTTTCATTCTGATTTTGTGACAATGTTTCCATCTTTGTTCTGATCTGGTTTTGTTTCTGAAGCCTGGAGCTTCTCTGGTTTGTGCGATGTTACGTAAGAAAAAAGAGGTTTTGAACTAACTTTAACTACACTGTGGCTCACATGTAAGAAAAAGGCATTACCCTTCTTCTCGTTCTCATCACACGCAGAGTCAGAGGAAACCTGGGACACAATTTCAGGAAGTTTTCTTTGGCGTTCAAAGACAGCCAGAGAGGAGATTGGTCTGAGATCCATTTTTAGTAGCAGGCGGAGGTTTTTGGGGTGGGTGGAGGTGGGTGAACTGGCTGCAACCGTAGCATGTGTGGGTTTTTTTTTTCTTCTTCGTCTTGGCTGGGTGTAGTCTGGGAATCAGGCTGTGTTGCTCAGCTAACAGGTGCAGCGACTCAATAATGAAAGACCTCGTATTTCTTTGAATTCATTCCCTTTTACTGAAAAATCAAAGATGAAATTTGAGCTGAAGTCGGTTCGGAATAGTTGGCTGTACGGAGTTGGAGTGCGAGCTCAGCTCCCTTGATGGGTACTCTTCCTCCACAGCAAGTGCATCGCAGTCGGCTCACGGTCGCCTTGGAATAGTTTGAGGACAAAGCTGGCTCTCCGCTTAGGTGATGAGCGGTTGTCCACTTGAAGTTTGCCACTTCCTGGGTCCGGGCAACCCAAACCCAAGATGTACAGCCGGTCCTTGAGTTGAAACCGCTGGCGGACTGTTTGATCTCCGCCATTTTGTTCTCAACGGTTTCATGAGCCTGGTCTTCATGCTTCTTTTCTTTGATGACGGTTTCATGCCCTGTTGCCTCTTCCTCTATTGAAGTATGACCCCTACATTTTTGAAAATCTAAATATGTCTGTCTAAGGGATCTTCATCACTTCAAAAGGTACATGATGGATTTGTGATCATTTTGACACTTGGAGGCCACCGTAGATTTTAGGAAAAGTAGGGCTGGTCGTCACTAAATGCTACACACTGCACATTTAAACCCTTTTTGAACTGTGTGAATGGGAAATAAGTAATAGCTGTCATTATGCGGCGCTTAAACCGTCACTAAATTAAGTGAACACATTAAATCACAATGAATAATTGCACAGAACTCTTCTGGGTGAACGATAAAAACAGCCTCGCGTACCTTTAGGATTCCTCGAGGGGTGTTACTTTGTGCTTTCATTAAGTTCGAGATCAATGAAATTAATTTGTGTATTTTTTTTTTTTTTACACAATACAGCAATCAACCATAACATTAAAACCCGCCTGTGTAGCGTAGCAGTTAGCATAACAGCCGCTGTTTGCCCCTTTACCGCACAACAGAGGGTGATTGATTCTTGTGAGGAGTTTTGCGTGGCACATCAGAGGGAGAGGGTGATAATATCTCACAACCGTGAGGAAGAGTGGGAGCTGAGAAGAAAACAAACCAACAGAGGCGGCATTGAAGATCGGAGCCAGAGCTGGGTGAATACACTGAAGAGGTGAGATCTTAAAATGATCTGGTTTTCTGGACTCTTCAGCTTATTAAAAGTAAAATGGAAAACGACCTTTAACAGGTAAGAACTGGATTAAATAAACTTCCTGGACCACAAAGAACTTCTGGAAAGGATCCGATCCCTGGTGAAGCGCCAGTATGTAGATGTTCAACCACAGACCTGCAGACACAGTTGAGGTTTTCCTTCCTCCATTCTTGACTCAGCAGATTATGAGCTGATGGTGTAAAGAACATTTTATGACTGAGATTTCTGTTTCTTTATTAGTGCAACATTTCCATTTCATTGCATGTATTTTTGACATTTTTCTCTTGTACACTTATTCAGATGGTTTACTAATTGTCCAGGTTATTCATTTACCCTTTTCATGTTTTAGGAATTTAACACCCTGTTTGGACTTGGTTTTAAAATGCGTTTTGGGCGAACGTTTCTTAAGTGGACACCGAAAAACATCGCAGTTTACACCTGTGTCTATTATGTTTCTCCAAATGTGTCCAACTAACATCTTGGGTTCCGATTTTGTTGCTGCCTATACGTTGCTTCAGCTTCAAGGTTAAAGGTCGAATGCTAGCTAGCTAGCGTGCGCTACCTTACAAGTTGAAGATGTTTCATCTTCCTTGTACCAAACTAGTAAATGGCCCGGTTAGGAGTTGTTTAATTTTATTTGGACGGCGCCTTGTGCCCAAATAGAAAAATAAGACGTCTCCTTTCGCATGTATCCAACCACGCTCGCTCTCCTCTCTCTCTATTTTTTCAACCTTTCACGCGCTTCCGCCAGAACAACCACCACGTCCAGCACTGACGGCGTATTTTCCCGTTATGTCCTTGTTGAATACGCATAAGGACTCATTTACGTCTCCAATACAAAAGGTATGAGGACAAATGCGTCCCAGATCACCTCGGATAGTGGTTTAACTGATCGGATCGCAAAGGTCGTTTACACTCATATTTAGCGACGTGTCTCGCCGTCCACTTGTCATCCAATCGTCCAAAACTCTGTTAAAAGCTGGTTTTGATTAAAGGGTTATAATTACGCTACAGTGGGTCTATTTGCTGCCAAAACACTTCACCATTCATTGTGTGTTCTGACAACTTTTTTAATTATTTTTTATCAGAACCAGCATGAACTTTTTCAGCATTTTATGCTACAGTTCACTCTCGTGCGTTTCTCTGTTTGTTTGTTTGTCTGTGAACAAAATTACAGAAAAACTACAGATTTGCATGAAATTTGACCCAGAGGTAGGTTCAATTTTGCTATTTTTGTTTTTCGCGACATTTAAAATCAATTAAAATGAAATGATTAGCCGTTCGGAGTTGTTACATATCAATGTTGCTATTGCAGCCTTTGTTCCTTTGATTTCTTTGATGTTTCTTTGGGGCCGGAGCTAGGTTGGGCTGAACAGAGAAGCTGAAGTGGAAGGAGCAGGAGACGAGCCACTACAGAGTATTTTTGAGATACTCAGAGAGTTTTTTGGAGTCTTTGGTAGATTTAGAGGCTGGCAATAACGCAAACATTAATCTGCATGAAGTTTTCCTAAACCTGAGTGAAATTTCTTGTTTTTTATTTGTTTACATTTATTTTGTTTTACATTATGTTTTATTAGCATGGTGTTGCACAGCAAGCTGCGCTGTACCCAAAATGACGTTTTATGACAGGGGGGGTAGATTACGCTCCCCTTTTTTCTGTTCAGGTACTGGTATTGGTTGAAAGGTGATCGGTATAAATGCAGATGGCTACCTCAGATAGAATTAAATGATCTCTTTTCTTTCTCTCTCTCTCTTCCAGCGAGCTGAAGAATAACTTGATAAGTACGATTGAGCCTGGAGCCTTCCGCGGTCTTCACGCTCTGAGGAGACTGTAAGTACTACGAAGACTTGTGATAGTCTTCTCCAGCGGAGGCCGGCAAACGTTCCCTGCCTCCGTTTATGTTAATGTGGGAACATTCACTCCTGGGATTTGCTGCGTGTGACCAAAGTCTGCAGGATTTAGGGATTTGATGTGATACCAAGGGGCGCGTCAGCAGGAGGTGTTAGGGAAAAGTCGGCTGAGACTTGGGGGATTAGAGGCATTGATCTGCTGCTGGGTAGTGCATTAAAAGAATTTCCCTCCACTTCCCGTCCCAAATAAAGGCGAGACGAAACCATTAGGCGCGTTTGACTGATTTCAAATGCTCAACAGTGGTGGCGCAGGTAGAAGACAACAAAAAGATTCCGAAATCATTTTCACTAAAGAGAAAGGAATAAATAATTAATATTTATGAACTTATTATAATGAATTGAATTGTTTTTGTTATGAAGAAAATGAATTCAAAAAAAATTCTTCTGATATAATTATGTGAACTGGAAATTCTTTATCAGGAAACCCCCTGAGATGTACCGCCCGATTTTCATGACCGACCTTAACAAAAAATTTAGAATGATAAATTTCATCAAAATACAAAATAAACACAGTAAGACAAAACAAACAAAAATAAAACAATAAGATTAAAAAAAAACAAAAAAAACGGACAGGAACGAACAGACAAACAAACAAATCGTTGTATATATTTATTAATGAATAGTTATTCCCTCAGAGAAAAAAGTAAATTTTTATCAACATATCAACCATGATGAGTAGTTTTATCCTTTTGACGTCCTGAATAGGTTTTGTTTCACAAACTGTACATTCTAGCTTCTTCAAACTTTGCAAAGAAATAAACCATAAGTAGGTGCAGCTTTTATAATCAATTCTTTAATGTCCTATTCGACTGTATGGTTGAGCTCATTTTGAGTCTTTATTTCTTATTGAAACATGTGACTGAACATGTTTATAATATGAAGCATTAGCTGCAAGTCTATGCTAAAGAGTAAGGGGCCAAGGGTGGAGCCCTGGGGGACACCACAGAAGAGAATGTGGGGACATAATTATTTCACTTGATAAAACCTCAAAATGTCTAATAAGGGTCAAAATAGTTTTCCAAAAACATGCTTTTACTAAAAGTTTGAGCTAATTTAATTGAATGATATGCAACATCTTTCAAGACAGATTTTTTTTTTTGAACTGTCTAAGAAATATGCTTGACCAAAGGATTTGTAATTTTATTAAATTAATAAATATCACAACTAAAATACGCAGAGTGAAAAGTTTTCCATTTAAGGGGTGAGATTTTTCTATAACTTTAATGTTTTTTGAGTTCTTCTGAAGAGACTCGTGGGTTTAATCTGAATGATGGGCGTCTTTTCCGGCACAGACGTAACTCCTATAAAGTCCCAAAGTTCTCGCTCCCTCCTATGCAAAACCTTTAAATCTTCCCACCATAGAGCAAGACTTTGTTAATGCTCATGAATAAACACACACATGTATATATATATACATATATATATACATATATGCGTTACAACCTGACTCTTTAAGTGTAGCGGGAACAAAAGTTCTACTACAAACTTGCTGCAGCGTCGACATCCCAAATGATTTTCCTCTTTGTGAAAGAAAGTCAGAGGCTTGTTTTTATTTTTTGGTGTCTTCCTCTCGAGTCATTTTCTGAGCCGTTTATTCTCACGCTGGTCCGCTTATAGGCCTCAGAGGGAGCGACGCGACTGCAGGCTGATAGTTAGTGGGATCTGCCAGCGGCGGGTTAGCCGTGCTGATTCGAGGCACATGTGCACCAAGCTAAGGGAGCAGCAGAGTGCTAATTTAAGTGCTCCCCAACTGGTGATTACCCCGGCGCTCTGCTTATTTTCCCACAGCTGCTCCAGCAAAGCAGCGCTTTAATAGCAGCGTGCGGGGGCACACGGCTCACAGATGTGACGACGTTCAGCCTCCGGGATTTGCGTGTGTGCGCGAGCGGAGGTTTGTGTGGCCGCGGTGGTTTCAGGAGGAGGAGGAGAAACGAAAAAAGGTTAAAGGGAGGTCAGGGCAGCGACTCCAGGAAGCTGGACAGGCCGGTTGATAACAGCTTTCACAGCTGGGGTGGTTTTTTTTTAGTTCGGTAAGAAGGTGAATATGCAGGAAATCAGATTCGGACCCATTCTGGTTCTGCAGGTGATTCCTGTTCCTTTTTTTTTGAGTACAATATCATTTTTGTTTTTGTGTTTTTTTTCCCCGTCCTTATAGGGACCTGTCCGACAACAGGATCGGATGTCTCTCCCCTGAAATGTTTGTTGAACTGGGCAGCCTCTCAAAACTGTGAGTGCGATCGCAAAATCTGTGCAGAATACAGGGTCCGACATGAATTGACTGTAACGGTTTCTGCAGAGTGGACCGTGGTGCATGTGAGGACTGACCCGCTTTGTTATTCCCACGACAGGAATCTATCCGGGAACATCTTCTCCACTCTGACTCAGGGTCTCTTCAGGCATCTGGGGTCTCTCAGGGTGCTGTAAGGAAAACACTCACACAGATATCATATACCAGACAAGACAAAGTTATTCAAGTTATTCTTATACATTTATATTTCATTTAAGCTGGGCATATCCTGTACATATCTATATATCCCAAACTTTGTCCAGAGGGGGGCCACATTTTTTATCCCAACAAGAAGCAGGTTCTACTGCCTGTAGCTATGTTGGATAACGGTTGGGAGATTCGACTTATCTCCTGGTGAAAAAAGTGTCCAACCAGAAAAGTGACAGTAATCCATCAGAAAACATGCATAAGGAACATGAAATGTTATGAAGTGTTGCCACTAGTGGAGGATTCACCGAGTCCATAAGGCAGGAACATTCTCTTCCCTCCTGAGGGCCCCTTCATTTGACTTCTTCCTGTTCTTTTTTGGTTTGTTTTATAAGAGCTGAGTGCACAATGTTAGATTTTGATAAATCATTAGATTTATGTTACAGCCAAAGGTTGTAGCTCGTGCATATATCTCCCCCCCTAGTGGACATAGGTGGTATTTTGCAGCCAACTTACCCCTGTGGGGTTCAAAATCCCATTTTTAGCACATTGGCTAACCAACTGTGCTAAATATAGAGTCTGTCTGGACCTGGATTTACAAATTGTGTAGAATAACATGGACTTTGTGGTATATCCGTCAAAAAGACGGAACAAGCTTCATGGAGCCGCCACTCTGAGGGCTCACCACTTGCAGGGATGGGCATTTGGGTCGAGTGCAAACCGGTACAGGTAGCGGACGACGGGGACTAGGTTCGGAGCGACTGGTTTTAGGTATGTGGAATGTCACCTCTCTCTGGTGGACGAAGAACCGGAGCTTGTGCGGGAGATGGAGCGGGACCAGCTAGATTTACTTTGGCTCCCCTCTAACCACAGCATCGGTTCCCGAACCAAAATCCTGGAAAGGGGCTGCACCACGCCCAGACCAGAGTGGAATTTTCAAATCAAAATTTGGGCTAACTAAGCTATCATTGGCAGTAGAGCTAATCCTCTGGCATATTTGCTTCCCTCAGCTGATCGCATTTGGGCCGGTTTTGGTTATTTATGAAATACAGAGAAACACAAATGACTAGGAGAATATTCTTGTCTTTCTGGAAGCTCCTATATGAAAGTTTGTAGATGAAACTTTAATTGTGTGCTCATATTTCAGTGATGACCCGTCTTTCAGTCAAACCACAAGAAGTCTGAAGGAGTATGTTCCGTAGTGGTGTAAATTACGGCTCTAAACTCTGTTCAGAAAGAAACAAAAATTCTACAGGATGTGCCCAGCGGTAGCGTAAAAGTCAACAACATTGCAGCCTGTTTTTCATAATGTATGTTTTTATAGCACGAAGAGCACAAGTCCGATTCATCACATCGGGTATGAATTACCGGTGACTCAGCATTTACGACACTTGATCTGGCCCGTAAAAAACATCATTAATTGAATCAGTTAATCCTGAGTCTTTCCTGTTTGGTCAACAACCTCCGGGAGATAAAAAAAAAAGTCAAAGCGTGGTTGTTCAAACGCAGTAACACAAACCACAAACGCACTCAGCTTTTAACTGTAGGCTGTTTTTCCCAACAGGCACTTCAGCACGGAGACTTTGTTCTGTGACTGTCAGCTAAAGTGGATTCTCTTCTGGGCTCGAAGCAACTCTGTGAGAATTGGAAACGACACGGTGTGCATGTTCCCCACCCACCTGCACGGACTGGAGTTCCGGAACCTGCGCGAACAGCAGCTCCGATGTGGTAAGGAGTCGACATCAAGGCGTGAGCCGAACACACCTGTAGGAACGCTGATGTGAACCGGAATGGATTCAAAATCCTATTTACAATAATACACCTTCAACCCTACGGGGGTTATGTGAGCCTGGAGGAATATGTGAGCGTTGCGAGATGTAAAGTTTGAATGGGATGCATCTCTTTTTCATATATAGAAGAAGTATTAATCGGCTTTCGGGGAGGTTTTTTCGGTTAATGCTGGTGCCATGAATTTTAAAGGGGCTTATAGTTGTTGTTTGAAAATGGGCCAAAATGAGTGTTTGGAGGGGATCCAAACATTTGCTAAATTTAATCTCTTAATTGTCTGCATCTAGTTTTTTTTTCTTCCTTTTCGTGCACTTTGAGCAGCACACATAAGGTTCTATCTCATTTTTTGCTGATAGCTCCCTTTATATTACGTGAATAGACAAATCATTTTTCATTTTATTTGCTCTTTTATTTTTTGTACACTCTGTGAAGCGTCTCTGAAGTTCGTATAAAGCGCTATATAAGTATAATGTATAATTATTATTATTATTATAACAGATAAGGGGACGCTGGAATGTGCTTCAAATTGGGCCGGGCTTCAAATTGGTCCGTTTGATCCAATTTTGTGGTCCTACTCTTTATTGTAGAAGTCATTGAGGGCATGTTCCAACCACTGTGGTTGGACAAGGGAACGCTCCCCCTAGTGTGTAAAATAAGAACTATTAGAGTAAAATATGGCGTTTACAGGATAGATTTAGAATTTAGACTAACTAATAGACTAAATAGGTGTTTTTTGTAAATAAAAAAAAGAAAAAAACTCCCTGTAGTGAGTAAAATAAGAGTTATTAAGAGTAAATTAAGATATAAAAAATAGATTTCCTCGAGTCGATCCAGTTCTTCCTCGCACTAGGGTCTGCGGAGGCATAAAGTTTGAAGGTGAATTATTTCTGAGTTACGCATTAACACGAAGGATTCAGCGTCAGTAGTGACGATTCCATAAAGTGAGTAAGTCAAAGCTTCCAGCGTGATGTTGTGTTCACGGTCCGTAGGATCTAGGACTGAAAGCACCGTCCATCTCATTCGAGTGTGCAAGTTATTATTTCCCGGGGGCCAATTATTTTTGGGGGAAATTTAGGGATTTGTGGTCTAGTTTAGGGGGCTGCTTATGTGGGCCAAGTCTTGCATCAAGTAACACATCTGATTATTTTTCTATCCAATGTCTTGCAAACAAGACTTGGCATGGAATGCCCTTCCAACAGCACTTAGTGTAGCAGAGTAACTGAATGTCATTGTCTTTTTAACATGATGATGATGATGATGATGATGATGATGAGTGCAAGTGTGCAGTAAGGACTCACTGTGGAAAGTGAACTTTAAACAAAGGACGCATCAAACATTTTTCACATTTTTGTGACCAGAATAGCAGCCCGTCTGTTTGTGGGTTTATTTATCCGCTCCTGCGGGTAATTTAGAGTCGCCAAGTCGGTTCTATTTAATGTGTGCGGTCGATTGGAGGGTGTCAGAGAACTGGTGGTGCGCTGTTTTTTTTCTTATGCCTTGTAACAACAGAATACCGGGTTCCAATCCACAGATTTCTTTTTTCAGTGCGAGCCAAGTAAGTAAGTCTTCATCATTAAGGAATGAGATGCTTGCAGGATGTTTTTGGTGTCATGAGGAAAAGCCGGCACAGAGTCTGGGACAGACAGAGGTATCTTCATACCTCTGAGCTGAGTGTGTGGGCAACAAGTCAAAGACAAAAAATGTTTACTGGTCACAACGGCAGGAGAGGGGAGTTCGCTAACGTAGCCGACTTGGTGCCCCAAGCAGAATTTGGTTGTGGTTCCCTCTAAAAACCAGAAAATAAATGTAGGTTTTAGTAAAAGAAACAACTTTCAACCTGAAATCAAAATAAATCAATACATAAATAGAATGTAATGTAAACCCATTTAATGAATGAATGAATGAATGAATGAATGAATGAATGAATGAATGTCCAGACAAAGTTGAGTCTCCTCACCTCTCTATCTAGTGCTTTGCTGGAACCTGAGGTGAATTTTATAAAGAATTTGACATTTAGACTTTTATGTTAACATACCTTCAGGTGAAGCTCTGCATCTCTCTCTCTCTCTCTCTCTCTCTCTCTCTCTCTCTCTCTTTCTCTTTCTCTGCATCTCTCTCTTTGTCTCTCTCTCCCTCTTTGTCTCTCTCTCCCTCTCTCTCTCTCTCTCTCTCTCTCTATCGGTACAGGTCTTGGGTTCAGGCCCTCAATCCTGCAGTCCAAATTTTATTGAGACCACAAGCATTTCCACTGGCTGATGCTGCCTATGAATGGACTTAAGGAGATCCACCTTCATCATATGTTGCTCACCAGGCGGAGCTTTTTTTTCCTTTTTTTTTTTTTTTTACAAAAAACACCCTGTTTTTGGACATTACTAAACATATTTAATCTGAGGAGTTCAATCAAAGGGATTACTTGTGATTCGGGGGCTTTTCGGGGATATACACTTGCTGTAGCGGTTGAATAGTTCTAACAGCGCACTGGTATACTTTTGTAATCCAGACTGGTACTATGATGTATTTTTTGGAATAAGTATAAATCAGACATTGAACATAATTTATGATAATTTATACATGATTGTCCTGGAAATCTACAGGCAATTCACAACTCCTTGGTTATTGGCTATTGGAGAATAAGTTCCTCCTTTCTCAGCCACTCAGGGGCCTGATCCCCCCGAGAGGATGATACTACAGTCAAGTGTCGCCCGACGGCTGCTGGTAGACATCACACTTGACTTGCTAATTGGCTGAGGGTGAAAATCCTCGAGTTTTAGTGGTGTGAAATATCTGAATATTCAGCAAGTGGTTGTTGGAAAGGATATCTGCTCTCAGTGAGAGCTTCCATAAGGTTTTTGCTCCGGATACGGGAGGTCTTTTTTTTTATGAAAACTGCAAAGCATGGTGGGAGTTCTCTCTCAGCTGTTGCACAAAAAAATATATGCAGAAATGAAAGAAAAGAAAAATACGATTTATTTTTAATGTCGTAAACGTATTTGAGTCTGTTTGATTTTTGTGATTTGAGTCAAGTTTCAGAAAAAAGCCTTTCATACTACACGCGCTGTTTGAACCTTTAAACGAGTGTAAAGACGTAAAGATACAGACGCACGTTATATTGTGGCGGCCGTCCTCGGAGATTCTCGGCGCGGCGGCCGTGTGGAAACGGTTGGTGACACTGGAGACAAATCCGGGAGTCTTTACGTTCTCTTTGCTGAGACTGGTTACAGACAGCAAAAATCCACCCGCCTCCCTCCTCTCCTCCTCCTCCTCCTCCTCAGCGCTATCTCCCTGCTCCGCGCCGCCGTCCACAGGGGAATTGTATCTCATATGTGATAGAATCATCCTTTTCTTCTCCTTACACGCAGGAGATATTGCACTGGAATGAGAAAATCATCGCTTTAGTGGCAGCGGTGGGGCCTCCGCTGCCGGCCAGGCGCTTTTTAATAACGCCCGGCATTGACACCGTGACAAGAAGCAGCAATATTTGAGGAGACGGCGATTAAATCGATGTCATTATCAGCGAAACTAGAACAAACTTCAATCAGCAATGTTTAGTCACATGACCACCGAGCAAACAAAAATGGAACGACGCGTGAACTCTGCTGCACACATGAACGCACGTTGTCTTCGCTCGCCATCAATCCACCCGACCAGCTGACGGTTTATTTAACGACGGTGCCTCAGCACCACCGCCAGCATCCACCCGCAGGCTCACTTTATCATCACTCCCCTGAATAATCTCTACGTCGTAGATATCTAACTCATCTTATCGGATTAATCGACACGAACAAAAGATGAACAATTTTGCCCGATAGCCCAACTTTCGGTTTCGGGCGAGGAAGAGTTGTTACGCCGTCAAGATGTGTTCGAATGGAATCTTGTGAAATGTAGTTTTAAGCGAGAAAGTTTTTTGAAGGAGTATTTGTGGAGATGCTTTGGTGGCGATGTCAAATCGATATCAGAGAGTGAATTCTGAAATATGTGAAAGTTGGATTTTCGCCCCGGCTACCAAAATACATTGATTGATTAAAGAACGCAACTATCGCCGACACACTGTCTCCATTCGATCCACTGCTGATCCCACCTCTTCATCCAGAAACAGCTCAGGTGGAAATCTGTCTGGATCAAATCTCTTTTTTTTTAATATGAGCAGGTCTGGAAGTGAAATGAAGATTAATGTCGTGATGTTATTAGACTCATGGTAACAAACACGCCTGGCAGACGGCGTTGCTGGCCCCGACGGCCTGCCTCTGGTTATTAGTATATTCCGTGTGAGTGAAGTGAAAGGATATTAAACTCCGTGTATGTAATCACAGAATAATTCTGCACAACGCACAGACAAAGAGCCACGAGGATCCGGCGGTCGGACGAGGGGTAATCCTTTCACACCCTGAAGCATCCATTATGGGATTTACAACGATAACGTCCTGGGATACCTGTTCTCGCCATGCTTGCATCGACCCGCCTCCCCGCCGCACAATACCCGCCTCACAATCTCCGCCTCGCAGTACCGTATTCGTTCATTCGGTTTCACTTTGTATGAGAACGTCCTACAGCTGTGAATGCAACCCAGGACCTCGTTAGGGATCTTCGCGGACGGGATACCTGATGCTAGGGTCTTCCAAGACAAACGATGGGACAGCATGAAGAGATTCCGCAGCGGAATACCGTCGGAGACTTTCTCACATGGTGTTCATGAAGACATTTCGCAGAAGATGAATCTGTTTCTTTTTCCAGCAGCCCCGGCATGATGGCCTGCAGATGTTTGCACCGTGCATTCTAGCAATGAACCCGCGGCCCTCAGCTGGGCCAGGTTGGGCACCGCTCTCGAATGGAGAGGAAGAAGAAGGGGTGTATGCGCATTTGCGCCTCGTTCAGGTGCTTCCTGTGCTGAGGTCAGGGCAGACATCTGTTGCACTCATCTAGTCCGTTGGTTCTTGAATTGTGCGAGGATGTAGTATTGGCATAATGCCAAACGACTGACTTTAATACCAGGTTTCATGCTGCTGAAGTGATACTGATTAGATACTCTGTACTTAATCAGAAAAGATGTTAAAAGGAGATGCATCGCATTTTTATGTGGGGAAAACTAAGGAACAATGCCACACACAAACTTAAAAATGTGTAATTCCCTTTTGTTTCCAAAAGATCGATTTCCAACATTTATTTTTTGAGGTTTAAAAGTTAGAACTTTTTTTTTTTTACCTCCCCCAAGGAGTTTGTGCTTTCACTCCTCTGCATTTGTATGGTTGTTTGTTTGTAAGCAAGATAACAGAGAAAATACATTGCGGATTTGAATGAGCTGGGGGCTCAGTGGGCTGAGCAGAGACGCTGAAGTGAAAGGCACATGAGACGAGCGGCCACAGATTATTCATTGAGGTAGGGTTCGGCACTAACTCAGAAATTAATGGAGAAATATGCATGAATTTTTCCCAAACCCTGGCTACGGTTGTGCCTAGTCGAAGATTTGAGTGCTTTTTCTAGTTTATTTGAAATAAATAAACCCAGGATCAGAAACAGAATTTCTAACCTGAGATTGCAGACCAAGCTTCAATTTTCTTTTCTTTTTTTTTTGGATCTAGGAGCTAGAACTTACAGTTTACTGTTAATATACAGTGAAATATGAACTATATTCTACAGTATTATTGTGAAGCATTGACATGCTGCACACCAATCAATATGGATTATCTCATTACCATGGCTGATGTCAGTGAGAGGGACATATTTGGCAGCAAGTCCACATTTTGTCCTGAAGCTGATTTGTTGGAAGCAGAAACATCGTAGAATTTAAGCACCAAATTGTGATGGTGAAATGATTAGTTCAGATCATCAAAGAACTGCAGGTCAAGGAACTCTGATGTCTGACGTCTATAATAACCAGTTTGTCCAGTCTTCTCTTCACTTCAACCATAGCCCTGTCACCATAGACCTGTAAACATAGACCTGGTCTTAGACCGCCTGATTAGTTTTACCGGCCACAGGAAGTACCGCCTTATCTGTCCCTCTCCTGTAGAATTAGTCAGAGTTTGCTGACCAGTTCCGTCCGGTTTGCTCCACTACTAAATGAGCCTGTCACGTTTCACCCTGCAGTGGGATAACGGAGAATTCTACCAACAGAGAGAATACTCGAAACTTTTGGTTCCACTTTATAATAAAACTCCCCCTTATTATTCATAGACCATTCATAGACCCTTATTAAGGATCTTTGAATGGCTTCTACATAATCTACTGATTAAGTTGTAAACATTTTAAAAATAGTTAATAAGCGGATGCCTGCCAAATAGTGAGCAAAGTTCTCTCTACCGTAAACAACAAAACTGCCAAATAGTGACCAGCATTGATGAATTGACAGCTATGTTATAAACTGTTTAAATAAACATTAACTAATGACTTATAAAGTCTTCACCAGCTAATGTATAGCCTAATTATAAACCATTTACGAAGCTTCTATAATGGCAGTCTTACTGTAAAGTGGTACTAAACCTTTATTTCATGTTTTGGTTTTAAAGGTTGTTGAATATTTGATATCGACTAAACTGTTCCAGTTGATAAACGGTGGCCTCCTCCGGGACGAGTACCGGTAATGAATTATCAGAATCACAACAGATCCCTTGTCATAAGAGTTTGTCACATAGTGAGCCACGCACGCAAACCCATAATTGCATTTTTGCTCTGGCATTGTCCAAAAGGCGAAGGCAAGTGGCCGAGTTCTGATCCTTGGCTCAGAACGTCGTTTCAACAGTATCAGCATCAGCCAAGTCAACAGTCAATCAACCCCATGCTGTTTCTGCTGATTGTCAATCCACATGAGAAAACAAAGCCCCCGCTACTGTTGCTGAGCGTTTTAACACTCCGGCGAGGTCGGCGCTAGTAATCACAGCGAGATGTCTACATGGAAAATCGAGCGTTAATCACAGGCTTTTGAAATGACCCTCGAGAGCGTGGCATATTTTTAATCAATCAATTTATATCTGTAGGCAATTCTGGTCAAATCTCTGCACGTTATAATTAGCCGGATTGTTTAGTGGGCTGTGCGTTTAGCATAGGCGGTCATGCTAACTGCCCTTTTCTGCTCAAAGGAAGTGAGGGGCTCAACTACATCTCATTACATTCTTCAGCATGTTTTCTTTCTAGCCGGCACACACGGCAACAGCAGGCGTCATGACGTGGTGTGTATCAGATATCCTGTCAGCGGCAACATACTGACTCAACTGATTGGACTACAGGTGAAGGCAAAGCGCTCGCTTACACTGATTGTTGGAGCGTGGCCAAGGAATAGTCTTCCACGAAGAATCACGCTCCACAGGAATACCCAATGTGGAAAAATGTAGAGTTTTTTTTTTGAGGGGGGAGTTGAATTGGTTTGAGGCAACTGAGTTGTTTTCCTTTATAACGTCATTGCTTCGTTTCTGCCAGCAACACCCACGCAAATGATTCGCAGACTAAATTAGAAGACAACCACGTGCAGTCATGACATTTGGAGACAACAGTTCCCCTTGACTCCAGCTGGTATGATGAGTCACCTGAGACAACCTATTCTATCCGGTTTTCGACAATGTTTATGGGCCTGCAGTCCAACTTAACTTAACTTAGATGTTCTCACCCTGGCAGCATCATGTCTTTGACAAAGTCCTCAAGGATGTGCCTGATTTCATTTCAAGACTGTCCTCCTACTATGACTAATCTCCATCCATCCATTTTCTCTTACATCTTATACTGTACTTGGTCGCAGGGGGGGAGGGGCGGTTCTGTACCCAGCTGTCACTGCTCAAGAGGCAGGGCACACGATAGACGAGTTGCCAGTTCATCACAGCACCAGCTACAGATAAACTTCCATTCACACTCACATTCCTAAATTCACTCTCATGAGCGCGTTAAAGCTTCCTGCTCAAATGGCGTGAAATACGGCGACCATAGCGTCTAACTGGTTGCCATGCTGAACATTATCAGAGCTCCATTGGTGGTGGCTTTGGATCGTGCAGGATTTCATCTCAGGATAAACAAACTCAGAATTGACTGAAACAACTTCAGTTTTTCTAGAACCAAAAATCCAGAGTTTCTCGTACCGTGATTGGTCAGGCCAGAGCTCAGGGATAAACTCAGGGCTTGCTTCCTGAAATACACCACCGATGATTCAACACCGATACAAACATAATTCTGACTATTATACTCTGCATCGGACTCCAACATGCTAGTCCTAAAAAAAAAATCACTGTAAAACCACAAAAGAGGCCATTTCTCTACGCTTGAAAATGTGAAATATGACTTTCTATGGAAATTTAAATGAAAAGAATCCCAAAGTTAAATCCTAGAACTTCTTGCTTTGAAGCAGCTGTGTCACCCACAGCACCACCGCGCTGCACAAACACTTTCTAGAAGAGAGGTCCGGCCACACCCGGCCCACAAAACAAAAGATAATATGTCATTTCTATAATAACTGGCCTGCTGGTATACAACACAAACACCACAGACACTACAAATCCCAGAATGCACTGCGAGAGTCGGCGTCTCAATAATGAGTGCCAGCGCTCCAACCTGCTTCCTTGTTGTCTCCCTGTTGTCTCACTCTAATAAACTTTTAAGTCAATCCTCAGAAGTGATGCTGTGGAGTCCAGGAGGGGATACGGTTGAGAAAAAAAATGTAAACGCCAAATAATAAACGTATCAGTAAGTTGCACGCACATGTTGGTAAAAAGAACTCACCTTTTATTTAACTGGCTAGTGCATTCAAGTCCTTTTGCCGTTCAGCATGTGTTGAAAACAAGAAAAACATCAAGTTGTTTACAGTTGATGTGAAATGCACCTGGTGGCTATTCATGCAAGACATCTTTTCTGAGGTGCAGCTGCTCCTGGTTGCAGGAGCAGATACGAGGAGCAGTTTTACTGTGTTATTATGGCAGAAGAAAGAAACGGTTAAATAAGCCCAGCCATTTACCGAGGGGTTATTTAAAGCTCCATTTATTTTATGTTGTTAATTAAAAATATAATGATTTTAGTTTAAAAATATAGTTGTTTCTGATGTCTTCTAATTAAATCTATTTATTGGAAATGATTCCTTGACTGACTTCTGATATAAAGGGACAGATAAAAATGAATGATGTCGATGTGTCTATTATTTTGAGGTTTATCCATTTTAATTTGTTTATTTTCTTTCCCCTTAGTCTTTTTTTTTCTCCTAATTTTATGAAACGATTAAATAAAATAAATATAATTATCATAATTCTTCAAATTAAACATTACTTAGTATGCTGTTCTGTTTCCCCTTTTCCACTGAACTGGTTCCAGTGCTAGTTCGGAGCCAGACCCTGACTTAGCACCAGTTCTTTGCTTTTCCACAGCCTAAGCACCAGCTCCTGGCTCTAAAAGCTGGTGCCAGACAAGCACCAACTCTTTGTTGGTCTAGAACCATGAACCGATTACGTTATACAGTGACATAATGACGTAATGACGTAGCTCTGACTTGACTCCTTGCCAATGGAATAGCAAACAGGTTCTTCGGCGGTGTTCAAGTTGAAGCAACTATGCACTGGCACTAGCACCAGCACCGAACTAGCACCAGGTTATTTTTTGGAGGAAAAGGGGTATGTGATTCAGTTGGATGCCTCTGATGTAGAAGCTTTAAAGTTAAATATATTAGGCTCAGGTTTAATTAATAATGCCCAAGCTGCAGTTTTGGGGTTAACTTGGTTTTCGACTTACTGATTTTAATAATTTCCATTAATCAGGCTCCAAATGAATCACGTACGTTAACACATTAATGTTGACGGCACTAGTTTGTATGGATGTGTCGTACTGTCCAATCATACTGCAGCTACATGTATAGATTGGATCTGTGAGGTTCTGAGGGGCGTCTAACACATCCAGCCCGTGCTCCGGAACTGGACTAAACAATCTCGTGTTTTCTAATCTTTTCCTTATCGTAATCTTATTCTGCGGCGAAAAAGGCTTGAGGACTCGGTCACCTGTGTGGTTAGTAATCCTATCGCTGGTGTCGTGGCGGACTTCCATTCTTAACGTGTAAGGAGTCAAGGGGAGTCTGGAGGAACGCTCGAGGCTGTTGTCCTTTGTCAGCTGCTGCTCCTCTGGTTTACGCCAACATCGACAACATGAGGGAACGGTGGGGAAGGAGTCTGACCTCGACAAAATGTCTGTGTGGCGGCGATATTTTGTGGAAAAGCCCGGCTGATTTGAGTTCAGTTCTGGAATGACATGCCTGAAAAGTCTGGGATATTATGAAACCATCGCCTCAGTTCCTTCGTGTTAGCGCGATAACTCAGAAAATATTCCATAGATCATTTTCAAATGATGAACATAGTGTGAGAAAGAACTGGGTTGATTTTGGGAAAGGTTTGTTGTATATTTGCGACACTAGGGGGATATTTATCTCCAAAGGTTATTGCGCTATAATTTCTCAACCACCGAATAAATTTTAGTACAAATTTGGTTCATATGAATCGACTGGAGGAGATCCATCTTGTATACATTGTTTTTTTACTCTAATGATCCATATTTTACTCACTAGGGGGAACTTTTTCATGAAAAGTACTGAGGACACAACTTCTCATCAACTCATCAACTAAATTGATGAGTACGATCGGGGAATTACTTGCACAACGCAGGGGTTTGGGGACTTTTCGGGCATATACCCGTACTGTCTAGTTCTGCACATGTAGGCATAAATGTAACATTGACTTTGGTTCCCAGAACACCTCCATCCCATCTTCACTCTGTCTCAAGTGTTCAAGGGAGACCTCTTCCATTTTCATCCCTCCTCTGAAATGGAAGGGGGAGGGAAACTTATGAAGCTGACCTTCCTGCTTTATCTTCTCTTCATCTCGCAGATGGACCTCTGAAGATGCCCCTCTTCCAGCTCATCCCCTCCCACAGACAACTGGTTTTCCACGGAGACCGTCTTCCCCTGCAGTGCACCGCCTCCTACCTGGACCAGTCGGTGGAACTGTGGTGGCGCCACAACGGACGCATCGTGACCACGCAGGAGGACCGAGGCATCTATGTGGAGGAGACCCTGCTTCATGATTGCTGCCTGTTGACCAGGTACGTACAGAGGAGGAGGAGGGGGAGGTGAGGAAGGATTGTGTGGTTAAAGCTGATTAGCCGTTGAATGGCCCGGTGCACATTTACCCAAGTTCAGCCATGTAGATAAAGTCAATATGCACATGCAAATAAACTCAGACATACAAATGTGCACATGCAACACACACACAGACACACACACACATACACGCACACACAGACACCCCTCGCTCTCCCACAGGAGCTGTGGTTTACTTTTTCTTAGAGGGCGCTTGATAAGTATCTGAAAGGACAGGACAAAATTGGCTTGGCAGCGCGCCAACACCTCGGAGCAATCTGTGTCGTCTCCAGAGGTTGTCTGTCCGGTTGCTCCCTCAGCGCCTGCTGAGCCCGAGCTGGTCACACATTTAAAAGGACAAGATGCTGAATCATAATTGAGGTGATAAAGTAGAGAGGCAACACTGGCTTTGCTAATTTTACTGATGGATGAAGTGGATGCAAGGCTCCGCCCACTTCCTGCCATTATGTTCTTGGAAGTGTGTGTGTGTGTGTGTGTGTGTGTGTTTGTGTGTGTGTGTGTGTGTGTGTGACATGACCCATAAATATTGATGAGGTGCTGACAGAAAATTGTATCCCTGTGCCAACCGGACCATATTGCATCTTCTTGTGTATTCGGCGATAAGAATATCTGTTTCTGTTCCATGACAAGGTATGTTCCTCCCCTTACTGCCAACACCAGAAATAGTCAATCATTTAAATGTTCATTGTGTGCGAGCGAGTTCACTGTTTGACATTCTGCATGAGCCGTGTGGGGAATCACCCGGGCCGAACAATTTCCTGACAGGATAGCGGGTGAACTTTTAGAATTCATTCACAACGAGCGTGTTTCCAGCTTGAACTTCTAAATTGTTTCTAAAGTTGTTGTTTTTTTCATATAATAGCTCCACCTAGTGAGTAAAATATGAATTATTAGAGTAAATGTGATATATAAAATAAACGTCTCCTCGAAGCGATTCATATTCACCAAATTGGTCCAAATCAGTTTAAAAAACAGTGTTTTTCCATTAAATAGCTCCCCCTAGAGGGTAAAATATGAACTATTAGAGTAAACGTGATATATAAAATATACATCTCCTCGAAGCGATTCATATTCACCAAATTGGTCCAAATCAGACCAACGGTTAGGAAGTTATGTTTAAAAAAACAGTGTTTTTCCATTAAATAGCTCCCCCTAGAGGGTAAAATATGAACTATTAGAGTCAAATATCATCATTGCACTAAGGTCTATGTGGGTATAAATGGGAAAATGATCCATGAAATTGTTTTGCATTAGAAAATGTAACTCTGCAGCAGAGTTAGGTCTCCTTTTTTTGGGGTTGAAGATTATTTCCTGTTTACGAAGGAAATCTAAAATATGAGCCTTTAGGGCTTAAGGGGTTGAAGTGTGAGAAGGAAGAGAATCATTCTGTACTATATATCCTTCGGGGCAGTTATGGCTGAGGAGCCGTCTTCATCTCTCGGTTGATGTTTCATCATTTCAAGCGAGATACTGACCTGCTGATACGGTCATTGTTCCACTGGCGGGTGAATGCTGGCATGAATGGGTGAATTGCCGACTCACGCTGTGAAGAACTTCGAGGCTAGAGTGTCGTTGCATGAGAGCAACCTATCCGCCATATTTTCCACCTCCGTGTCCCAATGGAACGTGGGGAATTTTTTCTCCCAATTTTGATCAGGACCCTAAATTACGTGCTGTTTTTCCTTTTGTATACACAAATAAAGTAATGTTCTCCTGAAACGAAAAAAACGGTTCGGATCGTGTTGTTCTTGGCACCCAGCACGTCTCCCTGCTGTAGGAAAACCCTGTAAGGAGCACAAACACACACACACACACACAACAGCGTCCATTAGCTGATGAGTGTGCGCCGCAGCGCCGTCCAACTAAAACAATCTGCCCGGTCCAGGCTGCACTTCGCCCTTTGCCCCCGGCCCGCATCTTAAATCACCGCGTTGAGGGAGACGTGTGGGAGGAATTTAAGTTCCTGTTACTTCACCGCTCCAGCGCTCGTTAAGGAAAAAGAAACGTTATGGCCTTTGACGGCGCCGATGTTCCTTCAGCCGCTGAGGGCGATATATTAGCGGTCCCGGCCCGTGTTGATGTCGCTCACCTTGGATTGATGCGCTCCCTTCCCAGTAAGAATCCAACCTGCGTGCCCCATCGGAGGGGAGCGACTGAACACACAGGATTTAGTGCAGGCTTAAATCCCTCATCCGGATTTGTCGCACACTGCTGCGGGAGTGTGAGCGGAGATGCCAAAAGCCCGAGCGAGGAGACCCTCGCTGAAGGTGAAACCCAAAAGGTTCTATGGCTGTTTTCTTTCTTCTGCTTATCCGGCTGTAGGCCGAATCAGGCAAAGAGCCAGTGTGGATATTCAAAAAGCAGCTTTCACTCCTTCAAACAGGCATTACAGTGTCAAATACATTTAGTACATTTTGTATTTTTGTCTCTTTGAATTCCTTCTCAATGTCAAACTGTTCCGTCTCATCAAAGCCCGGCTCAGGTGGGCCGTTTAGCCGATCCGTTTACTTATGCTCATAGTGAACTGCAACAGGGAAAAAAAAAAAAAGGCCCCATGAGGTCTAATGATTCTGAGAGGAGGGCCAGACTCCTGCCGAGTAACGGTGTCAGGCCAGACTCCCAGTATTAGCGGAGTGTGATTCATGTTTCATCAATCAAACCTTTAATGCCCTCCGGCGAGCTTCCGCAGACACTCTGGATATATCTTTCTGAATCCTCTCCAATTTTAATCAGGCTAATCTCGCACAAAATGATGGACCTTGTTTTTGGAGAAATTACCGAAGGCAGGGGAAATGGGTCTCTCTCACTTATGAGGTCATTGTTTGGGAGGTCTTCTTTATACGCCTCACGTCTCCTTCTTGCAAATGTAGAATGGTAAATCGCTGTCCAGCGTCAGTCGATCCGTCACATGTCAACTTCTTCAGACGCTCGCCTCTCAGACCTGGAAGTTTCAACTCAAGCCAAAAAGTAGCAAAAACTAGACGTAAGCCGTCGCCGAAACGTCCCCAATCCCTTACGTTGCACAACTAATCCCCCTGATTGAAGTCCTCAAATTAAATGGAAAAGTTTTGTCCACAGTATTCTTTTTGTTTTTGTTAAAAAAACTATGTGTTGTGAGTGAAATATGAAATATTCAAAGGATATATGAAATAGTTTCTTCATGGAAAAGTCTCCCCTAGTGAGATAAATGTTACTATACGATCTATAATAGATAGTTCTCCTCGAGTCAATACATTTTCACAGAAGTTTGGAGAAAATCAGACCAACGGTTGAGAAATTATGGCCTGACAATTTTGGGAATAAAACTCCCCCTAGTGTCGGAAATACACAACTGACATTTTCCCAAATCATCCCAGTTCTTCCTCAGACTAAGGTCTATGACGTTGTCCAATTTTTAAAATGATCCATGAAACAGTTTTTTGATTTATGGCGAAAACACGAATGACGATACCAAAACGTCCCCGACTTTTCTGCGATTTTATTAATTATATCGAGGAGAAAAACTATCGATAGACGGAAAAACATATCAGCAAGAACAAAACCACGATCACCTGCTTGGAATTAACCATCCTTACCACTAGATCACATGACAACACGGTTAGCTAGCTGCTAACCAAGTTGTTGTTTCGAGGTCTTGGGTGGCCGCTGTGTTTCCTCTTATTGCTCTTGGGACACTGAGATGCAGGAAAAACTTCAAAACACATGAGATCCATCCGTCTGCTTCCTCTTATCCGGTTCGGTTTCCCGAGGGCAGCAGAGTGTTCCAGCTGTCCCTCTGTAACACTCCTGGGGAATACCAGGTTCACTGGTTAGTGGTCAAGCGAGTTTTGGGGTCTACTCTAGGGTCTCCTCGAGGGTTTGACGTTCCCAGAAAAAGTTTCTTATGAACTACCGGAGTTCATGACAATAATTGAGGGGTTGAGATGTTGGTCTTTAGCAGCTCAGCCCCCTCCTGATGATGCTCCAATAAAGTTAAGGGTTGTGGGATGAAGATTTTTTCTTTCTTGACCAGGGGGAAAAAAGCAACTGCAACCCCAAACGTTAGCAACAGAAAATACATTCGAAGGCTGCCGTGGATATAGGAGAAATAAAACCTTTTAAACCCAAAGGCTAGTCAACACTCTTGAGAAATACACCAGTGGAGAAGAAGAAGTGCATAGACGGATCAGCCGTAACATTATAACCACTAACAGGTGTAGTCAACTTTATCATTGCAATGGCACCTGTGTGTGGGTGGATGTGTTTGAAGCAGGAAAAATGGGCAAGGATGAGGATACAAGGAGACAAGGAACCAAATTCTGATGGCTAGACGATTTTATCGGAGCATCTTCAAAACGGCAGCTCTGGTTGGTTGTTCCTAGTTTACACTGACCGAAGTGGTCCAAGGAAGGACAACCTGTGAAAGCCTCAAAAATGTATGTCAGGCAAAAATAGCTAGATTCTGCTGTCTGATCCCACAGATGATCTTCTGATTCACAAATAACTGAAAAGGTTCATGCTGGTTGTGATAAAAGGATGTCAGAACACGCAGTGATGTCACAGAGTTGTGGAGCCTACACCATAATTAGGCAGGTGGTTATAATATTATGGCTGATCATAAATAGGCTCCTCTGGTTAAGAGGATTCGTTTAGTATATTGCGTTCATCATGGCGGAGTGAGTTATGACGCCCACGTTTATGTCGGTGCGTGTATTAAAGTGGCGTGTGCAGATGGAAAATTGATTTCTCCTCTCCGCCTCGAAAATATCGGAAGATAAAGCGCCGGCGGGCGGCGGCGTTTAAAAAAGCTCGTTTAGAACACCCTCACGAGCTGCGATAGAACACAAATTCACAACCTGCGATCTGACAGCTCGCATAGAAATGTCCCGGCGTCGGAGGTAGACGGGACAGATCGGAGGTTTATGGTCTCGTAAGCGACATTATGTAAACAAATTGGTAAATAATGGCGCGCGAGCATAAATGTCGCTAATGAGTCTCAGTGGGAACTTCTCCACAATGGTGCAGTGTTACTGTGGATGTAGGTCAAGGCTTTGTACGTGTGTGTGTGTGTTTGTATGTGTGTGTGCGCCTGTGTATGTGTGTGTGTGTGTGTGTTTGTTGGTGTGTGTGTGTGTATGTGTATGTGAGTGTGTGTGTATGTGTGTGTTAGTGTGCGTGTTTGTATGCGTGTACATGTGTGTGTCTGCATTTGTGTGTTTGTGTGTGTGTGTATGGGAATGTGTGTACGTGTATGTGCATGTGCATGTGTGTTTCCCAGCATGTGTTTACCTGTGTATTTGTGTATATGTGTGTGTGTGTGTGTGTGTTTTTGTGTAAGTGTGTGTGTTTATGTGTGTGTACGTGTGTGTGTGTATGCGTCTGTAAATGTGGGTTCGTGTGTGTGTGTACGTGTGTTCTTGTACGTGCATGTGTGTTAGGGTGTGTTCTAGTATCCGTGTTCGTGTGTGTGTGTATGTTCGTGTGAGTGTGTATGTGCATGTGCGTGTGTGTGTGCATGTGTGTGTATGCGTGTTCGTGTGTGTGCTCGTATCTGTGTTCGTGTGTGTGTGTGTATGTGTATGTAAGTGCATGAGTGTCTTTATGTATAAGTGTGTATGTTTGGGTATGTATATGTGTGTTTTTGTGGGTTCTCGTGTCTGTGTGTGTGTCCAAGTATGTGTGTACGTGTGTGTGTGTGTGTATGTGTTTGTAAGTGTGGGTTGGTGTGCGTGTGAGTGTGTGTGTATGTGTGATTGTATGTGCATGTGTGTGTTAGTGTGTGTTCTCCTGTCCGTGTTCGTGTGTGTGTGTATGTGCATATGTTTGCAAGTGTATGTGTTTGTGTACGTGTGTATTTGTGCTTATATGCATATGTGTGTGTGTGTTCGTGTGTGTGTGTGTGTGTGTGCATGTGTGTGTACGTGTGTTTGTGTGTGTGCTCGTATCTGTGTGTGTGTGTGTGTGTGTGTATGTAAGCGCATGAGTGTCTTTATGTATAAGTGTGTATGTTTGGGTATATATATGTGTGTTCGTGTGGGTTCTCGTGTCTGTGTGTGTGTGTCTGTGTGTGTATGTGCATGTGTGTGTGTATGTGGGCGGGGGTTGGGGTATCCCCTTTTTTTCTCAGCCTTCAGACAGTTGGCTCCTGCTCAGCGATGATGTAACTTCCACGTCCGCAGACCGATCATGATTAAAGCGAACAAGTGCTCACACACCTGCCTGCATGTAACGACAAACACACACGCTAACCACCCACCCCAGCTTCCTCATCATCATCATCATCATCATCATCATCATCATCATAATCCACACCAGGTAGTTCCATGCTCTTCACACGGACCCATATTATTCCAGTCAGAATTACCTTTAAAGATCTTCCTACAGAGTTAATAAATTCAGATTTTATGATTCCAAGAAGAAGGTTTGACATTATTAGAGACGGAGAGGGATTTCTCTGCTTTTTAAGTTGTTTCTGTGTTTTGACAAATTGAGGATCCGACTTATTATTTAGAACAAGGAAAAAATAACTGAGCCGCCAAATCTCCTCCCGGGGAACAATCGGTCGGAACCAGCAGCCATCTGCGGCGCGTGGAGTTGACTTCAGCGAATGAGCTGGACACCGGAGACAGTTCTCGTACCCCCGGTCACAGTTCCAATCTGTGGTGGCGGCGACGCAGATGCCTACGGGTCGGCTTAAGAAAAAACGCCTTAAGATTATGCCAAATCAATAATTGGAACTAGATGATCCGCTGGGGTGACCCAAAGCGTAGAAGAATCTTGTTGGAAATCCTCGACTCCTCCATCAGCTGCTGTCTGGTTGGAAGACGCAAGTTTTTTTTTAACAACAACTAGAAAATTAAATTAACGGTGAGAGGATCTGAGGGAAAGCTTTACTCAAAATTGAAATCTGTCTTGTCATTCTTTAATAAACTTAAGGAACTACCGAATGAATGAGAAACACGACCACAAGGTTTTTTTTGGGGGGGGTTTCCCCTTTTTTTTTCCTTTATTTTAAATATAGTTAATTGCACACAACTGTATTTTACAGTATTTCAACTATTTTGGTATGTTAGAGCTGTTTAGATCATATTAAGTTGATATTATTACTAATATTCTAGCTTTAATAGCTGCCCGGTTGGGGCGGGTTTGTCTGAGAAAGGGGGGATTTTTTTGTTTTGTTTAATAATCACTGTGAAAAAAGAAATGAAGAGAAAAGTCAATGTACCGATTTACTGTATCGTATGATTATGACTCCTTGACTGTACCTTTAACATGAGGGTTTGTTCTTTTTAATGGCCTAATTATCTTTGGAGCTGGCATTCAAAACCCCGTTCTAAGGCAAACACTTAATGCTGTGGCGTCATAGCGGTAACTATAACTGAAGAGAAGGATCTGAATACTTCATCCACCAATGCTGCCTAGCAACAATATCAGCACAAGTCGTTGATTGCTGGTAGATGAGAGTCGTGGAGTGAAGTACAAATATAAACCCTTCAGTCGGTTGTGTACTCTTGGGCTGATTAAAACTCTTGTAATCGCAGAAGCAGCGCTTATACTGGTAGAAAAATGGAGCCAGAGAATGTCCTTAAAAACTTGTGCGTATCCTATTATTACGATAAATTGAGACGCTCCATCTGCACTCATCCGCTGCGGAGGTGCGTCCATTACGCCGGAAGGAGGGCGCCGTTCTGGGAGGAAATATCTAACATCACTGAACGAACTTTGGAAAGGGTGAGGGCTTTATCCGTTCATTCGACGGCTTTGTTTGATTCAGACGATGAAGATGCAGATGAACTATGAATTATGGAGATTTGGCTGATGGCAGTATGTTTATGCTAAAGAGTAAGGGGCCAAGGATGGAGCCCTGGAGGACACCACAGGTCAGTGAGGAAGAGGCTATTGAGAAAGTCCTATTTGATTTTCTTTTGTTGGCATATTGACATATTAAAGCCTGCAAGGATTTACAAAACAGATTAATGTAACTTGATGCAACCAAAGAAATTCTAAGCCGGGTCGTTGCTCATTGGTTAAGGCATGCGACCATGATGCCTCCAGAACGCCGCTCTTCTGAGGTTTTCCAGGAACGTCCACATGGGAGGAGATGTGATGAAGTGGCGACTCGTACCCCGCCTCTCTGCTAATGTCAGCTGGGTTAGCCTCCCGTCCTTACACAACCTGCACCAGGATAAGCGGTTACAGGAAAAGAGTTTATGATGACGTACAGTTTCCTTCCCGCGTATGCAGAAGAGATCAATGTTCTCACAGAAAAGCTGATGGACTTCATCGAGGGTCATCTTTACTGTCGTTTTCAATTTTTGATGGTAAAATATCGAATAGGGATATTACAGAATCATCATTGCCGCCACTAGATCCGCCGCCACGCCGCTGATCCTTCATGTTAGCGTGTAACTCAAAAACAAGAACACACAGAAAGCAGCAGAGCATAAAACTTTATGGTAAAAGAAGGGAAAAGATCAAACTCACGAAACCATTGAGGGGGCAAGGGTTCGCGAAGTCCGAAGGTGGATTTTAATCGCATCATGGGAATACTCGCTCCGCCTTTCAGGTTCTTTGAGGCAGTGAGGTCGCCGTAAAGCTCGCTGGCGGAGCTTTCTCCCCCAAAACCTTTAGAAGTCGACCCAGTCGCGTCGCACCACCGCAGAGGAAACGCGGCCGGCAGGTGAGGGTACAACCCTGGAGAGTGGTCCATCCAGAAGGGACTACCGAGCTGACGTCCCTTGCTCACTCAGTTGAATCACCCACACGGAACTCCACCAGTTCGCCTCCATAGCATGAAGGATTAATCCCCGATGGACAAGCTGTTGTGCAGCCAGCCGTACGCAACGCAACGCAACGCAACGCCAAAACCTCAGCAATAAATTAAGATCCAGACGTCTGTAAAACAATGTAACAGGAAAAGAAGGTTAATTAAACAGATGCCAGAAAAAAACAGAGTGATGAATAGTTCACAAGGCTATAAAAATAAATAATGTAGAATATGCTCTTCACTGAAAAGGGTAACATGATTACAGCGAGTCATTTCAAAGGCCAATAGCGGCTGGTATAAAAGAGCTTTTTAGACTGTTTGTCTTACACTTCAGAATATACGGCAGAAGCTTACAATCCCCTAAAATAAGTCGGGTCTTTTTCGCCTTCTTCGCCAAAGAGGTTTTACTCTCTGCCGCTTTTTCTTATGCTAAATAATATTTATGACGATCCGTTTGTCAAAATGTTGGTCCTCAGAATTCACACAAACTACTCGCATGTTTCAAAATTGACAAACAACATGTAAAAGTTGTCCAGCAACAACTTATTCATCAGCTTCTTCTTCTTCTTCTTTATTGATTTTGAGAGGCAAAGTGTTTTTTTCCTCGTTTTTGTTCGGTTTGTCCGTTCCGGCTACTGTAGAAACGCGGCGGCCTCCGTGAAAGAAGACCCGCCCCCTCCGGAGATTTCAAAGGCTTATTCTGTGTGGGTAACATCGAAAACGATATATTTATTTACATGTCTATCATAACACATTTTAACACTTACAAAACCATCGTTATGAATATGATATTCCATAATAGTTTCCTGTATTTTACCCACTGCACCTTTAAATCCTCCCTGAAAGAATCAAGTGATCGTAATATTCTTCACTGAATGGAAATACAACGTATGTAGAAGCAGGGGTGAGCAAGGGTGCTTTTTTTTTTTGCCGTCACCACTCCAAACAGGTCATGTGAGTTAGAAATACCCGGCGGGTGGGTGACTGCGTTACCGTGTCGTTCCGGTAGGTCGCGGTTTCCCCCTTCCTTTCGCTCTGTAAATGCAAAATTTGACTGATGGTGAAAACGTTGAAGCAGGCAATGCGGAAAAAAAGAGAGAGGAGCTGCCAAATGAGGACATAAATGTTCCTGAATAATTAAATAAATAAGTATTCCTCCCTCTCGAGAATTGTGGGATTACAGCTTCTCCACGCGAGAGCCGCTCAGCCGCCAATCATCTTCAGCCGGAAAGATTTCCGTTTCTCGTCCAGCCTGTCATTCGTCTTTTTATTTTTTTAATACGGGGAACATTGTTGCCATACGTCTCATTTAAAAACATTATATATATGTATATATTATTGCGATCACGTACTGTGACTTCTATTATCAACGCAGGCGGCTAAATTAAATTTCAATAAGAAAACGTTAGCCTCTTAAAGACACACAAAGCAAAGTGTGTGGGTATTTGGCTGAAACTGGATTGCGTTTCTCAAGGATGAAGTATTGTCATGGTGATAACGCCCTGCCGCTTAGCTTTTCCACCTCTCTTTTGTGAGGAGCAAAAGCCTTGAGATTACTTGCCTTTGCGAAACGGCGCGCGTTGGCCCTCGTCACTTTTTCCCCGTCTTTTGTTTCATGTGGCGTTTTCATCGAGATAAGAATTGTAGAAGCGATAAGTTTGAGTAATGATCTCCTTAAGCCATGTCCGAGCTTTTAAACCTCTGCGTACATAGGAACGCTCATGAGATTCTGTTCAATTCTATTTTGTGCCGTAATCACACAGCCACACATTCTCATACGCCCCCATCATGCACTGCAAAAACTCCAAATTTCACCAAGAGTATTTGTCTTATTTCTGGTCAAAATATCTTATTGTACTTGATTTAAGACACAATCATTGAACAAGTAACATTTCACTGAGATATAAGGGTTTATTTTTAGGCAGTGGAACATCTTGTTATGTCAAAGAATAGAAGAAAAAGGCTGAAATTAAGTATTTCCAGCTAACGTGAAGAGAAATTTCATCTTAAGATGCTTAAATATTACTCTTTAATCTAATTTCACAGTCGTAATGGTCCTAACTCTAGAACAGTGTCACTGGTAAATAGATAGAAACATTATAAATTGCCACAGGGGAAATATATGAGGTTGTTAAGCAGAGAGGACTAAAGAAAAAACAAGAAAAAACACGCAACAATGCACATTTCAAAATAAAAGAAAAAAAAAGAGAATTATTACGGGGCGATGTTGCAAAGAAAAGTGGGGGGAAAAAACAAAATTTTAAGTATTACTGGCTGATTCTGAGACAGAAAACTTCCTAATATTAATAAAATATAGTTAAAAATAGATTTACCAACTGGTTTCAAGAAGTCTTATATCTAAATCTCATGTCTTATTTTAATGAATCTTACCAAGCAAACTTTCACTTGTTCTATTGGTATATATATATATTTTTAACTATAACAAGCTAATAACACCTTGTATTCATTCATTGAATTAATTTTGACCAATTTTTGAAGTGTGATCATGTGTTAATTATACATTTTTCTTAGGATGTTGCCCTTATTATGCTTTAATATGCAAATATGCCAACAAAAAAAACCCCAAAAAACTTATTGAATAGGAATCTGTTAATAGCCATGGTCAATGCCTCGTCCTCAGTGACCTGTGGTGTCCCCCACAGCTCCTTCCTTTACCCCTTACTTTTTAGCGCAAACATGCTGCCGCAGATTCATATTATAAACAGGTTCAGTCACATTTTTCAGTAAAAAAAATAGTGGCTCAAACAGCTGAGCAGGACATTAATGGGTTAAATAGTCCTTGTGAAGAAAACAGAATAGTTTTATTTCCCATTTTTAATAACCTTATCTCTTTTCCTCCTCATTTGTACTTTAACGCTCAACGCGACCCCTTCTTGACCTCTTTTATAACCAAAGGTAAGAATAATCACCAGCAATTGGCCTCTGCAGGACATTTAACACACAGTTAAAGCGGTCCGACTTCTTGCCATCCCCATTTGTATCCCCTGTCTTATTTGAAACAACAACTGGAGCTAAACTCCGGGGGTCTTAATAGAAAATGTAAACCTTCCACCTGCCAATTAGACCCCGATCTTACTCGTCTGCTCAAAGCTTACCTACCTCCATTCTCTTCTGTAGTAGCTGACATCATCCATTCCTCTTTTAGTTCTGGACTTGGTTCTTCACCCTTCCAAACAGCTGTTATAAATCCAGTTCTGCAGAATCCAAATAGTCTGAATAATGTCAATCCTATTTCTTATCTATCATTTCTATCTAAAGTACTAAAAAAAACACTGTTGCCTCTTGGTTACCTTCTCATCGTCCCGATAATCGTCCGTTTGAGCAGTTTCAGTCCGCTCCACAACACAGAGACGGCTTCGGTCAATATCACCAATGACCTCTTGATGGTAGCCGACCTCTGGGCTGTTAAATGGACTGTACTTACGTGGCGAGCAGCTAGTCTGAGCCGCCTGCTCACCAGGAGCAATAACCATTCAGGGCATCATTCATACGCCGTTATGGCCATTCCGGGGGAAACCGGAGCCTAGCACAGATTATTTTCCTGTTTACCAAACTCTCAAAGATGACCAGTGTCGCAGTAAATTGCTGTCCAAACAGATTTCATTAATTAATGTTGACATCAGGGTGGGCATGACCCAAAACAACAAACAAAACTAGAACTAGAAATACCTTTACTTTCTTACCTAAGGTCACCAAAAGAGTAAAAACAAACATAACTCCCTTCAACAAACCAGAAGAAAAAAGGTCGTAAACTAAGGAGCTCCCCACCCCTACCAGAGTGGTGGTCAGCTAATATACAATTATTAACAATATTATTGATAAAATATACATAGAATGAAATATTACCACACTAATTATCAAGGGGGCTATCAAGCTAATCAAAACGCTAATGACCATAAAGCCGAAGAAGGCCGGGACAATAAAACTGCTCAACAGTCGAGAGCAAAGGTTTGTCCCCAAAAAGTCCCCAATCCCCTGCTTTTCCTGAAATTAAATGCGGGATTATGTCCGAAATATACAACCAACCTGTCTATGTGTTTATTAAATATGAAACAGATACAGGAAATGGTTTTTGGAGTTATCGCGTTAACACGAAAGGTCTTTGGACGCGGACACGGGTGACGGCGTTGACGATTCAATAATATCCCTGACTTTTTGAGGACGTAAATAAAAAGCCATGACAACGTATTTCCGTCCAACTCTCTTTGACAGAAGCCTTGCGTCCACTATGTGGTTCTGAAGGACTTAGAAAACCTCATAGTGAAGGTGTTCTTGTACGTTACCGAGACAAAGAAACAAACAGCACGGACCCCATAATCTCCTCCTCAAGGTAATAACACAAACACTCTGGTTCTCTCCTCCAGTGAGGTCATCCTCTCCAACATGGACATGGGCATAGCCGGAGTGTGGGAGTGCTTGGTGACCAGTTCCCGTGGTAACACTTCTAAGCAGATGGAGATAGTTGTGCTGGAGACGACGGCCGAGTACTGCCCAGCTGACAGAGTCACCAACAACAAGGGGGACTTCAGGTGGGTCATCGCTCCCTTTATATTATATTATATTGACTGATTGACACATGGCCTTTAGTTTTACATACTATTTATGTCACATTTTTCACATTTTTATTGCGATGTCTGAATATTCATGATGATAGAAATTGAAAATGATGTCATAGAACATCATGTCAGTGGGATAAAGTGATTCTAAACCCGCCGTGGGAAGCTTCTGGCACTGGGCGTAGTGTGAGATGATGGTTTTTGTTATGATTGAAAATCCGATATTTCTCAGGCAGAAATGTTTGTGGACAAATAAAACGTTGTCCACAACGTTAGTTTGAAATGGATTTTCAAACTAAATGTAAAAACCTGAGTGAAGACACAACCCAAGATTTCATTTATAAAAGCATTTACTGAACTAAAGAAAGGTCATCCGACACAAACGATGTAAACCCACCTTATGGAGATGGAGAAGACTTGGAACAATAGTGAACCTTCACATAAGAGGCCGGCATTCCAAAATTCCTCCAAGAACATGACTGAAGCTCTTTCAGGAAGTAACACAAGGTTAAAAGAAGACATCCAACGAAGTGAAGACCTGTCTCACCTCAGTCAGGTCAAACTTCATGGCTCCACTACTCAAAACACACTGCTCAAAAATGGCATCATGGGAAATTTGCGCAGAGCAAGCCAGTGCTCAGAAAAATATTAAGCTTTATTTGAATTTACCCACAATCCACCTTGATGACCCTCAGACCTTTTGTGAGAATAGTCTATTGATTGAATATTGGAAAGTTGGCGCTTTTTCAAAACAAGAAGTTTTTTTTCTCGCCATGGAGTGGGTCTCACCGTGCAGCCGCTCTAATTACTGCTGAAGTTCTACGGCCCGCGATCATTAATCCTCTACCGTTCATCTCTCAGAGGTAATTATTGAGTCTTTCAATTAAATAAAACATACATTCAATTATTTTTAAAGTCATTAAAACTGCTCCCAACCGCTGCTTTGTTAGAGGTAGAATTATTGGGAACCTCTAGAGTGGTTCAAAGACCTCTTTCATGATGAGGCTTTGGGTTATCAGGATGAATCCGCTGATCCGGTGTTTCTGCTTTAAATGCTATGATTGATGTTGATCTTCCATAAAAAATTTAAAAAAGAAGTTTCATCTATGCAAGAATGAATAAGAAGAACAACGTTTTATATAACAATAAATGAAGTGATTAAAGAGGAGGAAGACTGCTGTGAAGGGCTCTGACCATCAGTGGGCCAAAAAAAAAAGTGTCCACTTTAGCCCAGCTACTGATTGTTATATAGAAAGTGAAAATCTCTCCGGAATTTGATGCGTTGGAACCATGAACAATGGGAAAGCTCTGAGAGCCTTTTATTTTTGCGAGGGCCAGACAAAGACCGTCAGAGCTTCTCCAGAACTACATGATTTATTGGTATTTCTGGTCTGCATTCGTTAGTACCTACAAAAGTGGTCTAAGGACCTAGTGGAACATCGACAGGGTCAGGGACGCCCTAGCTTCAATAATGCAGAAGGGAAAGTAAGGCCAGCCCTCGTCGTCTGACCCCCCAGCAGAGATACTGTAGCACATATTGCAGTAAAGTATAATATTTGTTCTGATAGAAAGACATAATAAAGCTGCTTTAGAAGCTAAAGTTGGACCTACTCTATATTTGATCAGTGTATACTAAATCAGATACCAACTGTATAAAAATGTTTTCTCTACTAAATGTGTAATATTTTCATCATTTTTGAATATATATAAAAAAAAAAAAACAGATTTCAATAAGATTTTGTAGAGCTGAAGCCTGGAATGGGTGATCAGATTACTATGTGGACGTTTTTTCTTTAGCCTTGATGGTGGTATATGTTCTCAAACTGCAAGACCTCAGAATCGTACAAATCACCATGGTAACGTTGCATCGCTAAGAATTGCATGGGATAAATGGGCAGACGCTTTTAATCCTGCTTAACATTTTGAGTCATTGTTCCTCTTTGAAAATGTGTGCCGCTTGACTGAACCTGTTTACAATATGATCCAGTGGCAGCTTGTATATGCTAAAGAGTAAAGGGGTCATAGATGGAGCCCTGGGGGGCACCACAGGTCAAAGGTTCCACATTAACCATGGCTATTAAGAAAGTTTCATGTGATGAGTGAGATTTTTGGGAATATTGTTATATCTGGCAAAGGATTCGATGTTAATTGATTTGTCAAACCTAAAGTCTTGTTGTTATATAGCGTAACAAGGTGATCCACGTTCCTCGCTTCCCCTTCAGTGAGTAACCTAAGATTAAAACTTTAATCTCATAAAATTACGACATTACGACGAGACTCTAAGAAGAGATCCTGACTGAGGTTTCAACAAACGCCGCCCGTCCCTTCACCCCATCTGTCCTCGTTCCCCCTGTCCTCCTCTCCCACTGTAGTCGTGGGCACATGCTCACATCCTGCACCTGTCATCCCTCGTGAGCCCGGCTTTGACGAGTCGCCGCCGCACTTCCATCACAGCGGGCAGAGAGACATTGTTGCTGACAGAGGATTGGAGTAATGGGCTGTAAAATGGGCCCTGGTTTTTTGTTGGAGGCAAAATTAACGCCATTTATTTACACTGCTGCCGCAGCAGCTGCAGCAGTGTAAACGGTGAAGGAGGGAAGGGAGAATGGGGAGAAGATCAAAGAAGTACCAGGTTTCTACCATCAGAACAAATTTCCAGCCTCATGAGTGTGCTGCAGCTTTATTTTAATTTCAAACGACATCAGACGCGCTGCCACCTTAAGCTCTCCGTCTGCAAGTTTCTCTGCTGTAGGATTTTGATATTGCCTTAAGGAGGAAAACCTAAAACCATAAGAAATCTTTTTACTCCGAATGCAGACAAATTGATCATTATTCATGAGCACAAACAACAACTTTCTGTCTCCTAAGGCTGCAGAAGCAAGAAATACGTAACGTAACTGAACCGATGATGAATAATCACAGTTACAAGCAATACGGATAGCATAAAACATTTGACATTAACCTCTGCTACTTAACGTTTATTGATAAAAGTGTCTGGCTTTTCATTTCAATTGATTTTTGAAAAAACGAATAAAAACTTAGAGGAGCAGTACGTGAACTTTGGTGACTTTTATAGAACTATTACCATATTTTTGGTCATTTCTGCAGACATGAGGTCGTACTCCACAGCTGAAAACAAAGTGTTTGGCTTTAACAACAGCATGAAATCTCCTCGACGCACATTGTGCCAGATCTTTACATTGTACCACCAGAGGGTGGACCCCCCAGGGCAGCAGAAATCTACATGACATTCTCTTTAACCAATAGTACTAGAACCTGAAATATAATGAAATGGCATCAAAGAAGATGGTCCCCGGCTCTGCTGCGACAGCACAGCCAGAACTCCGTTTGATCACGCGTGCACTGTTGAATATTGAGTCAAGTTTTCTATGTAAGTCCCACTGGGCTGATCGACTATGGTCAGATTTTTACAAAGCGGGTATTATTATTTCACTTTTGATGTTTTGGCTGAACTGTGGTAGCTCCGCACTTCAGCATGACACTGGCAACTTGTACTGACCTACAGCCGCGATGAACTCCTGCTCCATCGGATCTTGCTGCAGTGAAAAATCAAGCTTGCTACGGTTCTACTGTCGGAGCTTCGCTCGAGGAAGAGAGGGAGAGAGGATGACTTGGAAGCAAAGAGAAGCAATGGGATTAATGAAACGGAGGGGAAGAAACTATTCAAATACATGCAGCCTCACTTCAAATGTTTATTGATTGATTTTCTTTTGGGATTTTCTAACAATGTCTGGGCTTCCAGGAAAGGTCTTGTACGCCCTGACAGTCCGTCACTGACTTCTATCATTTCAACAGTTTGTTGATATTCCCACCAGGTCAAACATCCCGGTCTTGTGTTATGGTAACACCAACAATGGCCAAAAGGTCATGTGTTTACCTCTGCTGTACAGACAGGAACTGAAGCGTCATCTTCCCCACAGGTCGGAGGGTGCTGTTACACAACTCCGATGGTCCCTGGAATGAACTGACTGGGATGTTTTTTAAACTGACCTAAATAACAGGGTTTCTGTTATAACGGAACTATATCGACTTTTTCATACGAAACACCATTTCAGTGAAGACGAAAAAAAGCCCATCTCAACTCCAAGCCTTGAATTACTCCCCAAATAAAACAGTTCCAAACGACGGTGTTGCTTAATTTATTAATCCAAACACCAAAGGACTGAGTTTGAGAGGGCTGAGAGCAGGACAGGCAGGCATTAAATCACAGGTGACCATCTCACACTGACTGGCGGGTCTCCAGGACGGGACACAGAAATCTGCAGCAGAGAAGACAGCTGCCGGCTCAGGAGAGCAAACAGGTTTTCAAAAGAGTCTCACAAAAAGACGTGTTTCAACTGTGTTTAACGGACGAAACAACGACTTCTGGATGGAGGACTGGGGCTTATGCTGCAGGACACGGGTGTAGCTGATGAGCAGATTGGTTGAAGGTGATCAGCAGGTTAGGAGCGGGAGAACAGAAATCCAAAAATACCTACAGACGACTGGTGAACCTGGATCAAGTCTCATTGATGAGCATGGTCCGTGTTGTCTGGTCCCTCTGAAGAGCTACTGGAGCACGAATCGCTGAAGATGTTGTTGCTGGCTCTGATGTAAAGTTGTCGGAACGTCCTTCGTCCCCCTTTCGCTGTGCAGGTGGTTTTAATGATATGGCTGATCAGTGTAAGATAAAGTCCCCCTGTCCCATTGGTATCAACTTAGCACCATCCTTGCATGTTGGACTTGCTGAGAAGGACATTTAAGACAGCCTGGACCAAGAACCTAGATGCAGTGAGGCTCGGCCCACCGGGGGTCCGCCCACGACAGCTTCCTCTCATTCCCGCTCCTCTGCTGAACCTCTCCTACACCACACAAGTACCTAACTCTCCACCTCATGAAAGTGAGCAAAAAAAGTCCTTTTCAACTTTTGATTGAACCAAAAGGAAGGAGTCCCTCAGAGACGAAACGCCACACAAGGGTTCATCTACGATTGTGCCAAAGTAAAAAAGAGAATTCTTCTTAAGTCAGGCAGTTGGAGACTTACGTGTGGATGACTTTTCACACTCAGAGGAGCTTCATTTCATTGAAACACTAGCAGGCATTAAAAAGAAAGTTCTCCATTTCCCCGTAAAATCAGGCCATCGCAGGTCAGTGAAGCGACTCCCAGTCGCGGCTCTTGACATTATTGACACAGTCTCATTTCTTGCTTGAGGAACTTCAAGAATAACAATTGCATCGTTTCCTATTTGGGGAGGAACGGGCGGGATTGCACTCTCATAAAGTTGCAAGACAAAAATGTATGAATTAATAGACAACGCTGGAGAGCAGAGGTCAAATTTTAGGTCATAGGAATCTTATCTTAAGACGATGATTTAGTTTTAGTGAGTCGATTCTAATCGGGTCTTTTGTGAATCCTTTCTCCTTGATTCATTTAGGCTCCAAACCAAATCGTATGTTTGTTTTTTGTTTTTCGGTTTTTTTTCATACACAGAATGCTGCCCCCTAGTGTCAGTTCAGAAAATTGTTTTATTAATCTGCAAATTGTTATTAATCGTTAAATTGTTAAACTGTTTTGCACAGTTTAGCAACTGGTTGCATGGGTTGTTGAATTTTGTCACCTGGCCCTCACGTCACAATAAAATTGCATGTTGCAAAATTGCATTGCTAACGTAAAAGCCATGCATGGAATTTTATTGTGAAGTGAGTTATTATTTATATATTTCGAGCGATTTCTTTTACACAATCACGCAATTCCGTGAAATTTTTTTTTTTTTTTAAAGTGTGCTATAGTGTGAAAAGACAATAAAACGGATTGATTTTTGGAAAATGAAGTTAATTACGACAGAGGTCATAAATAAGCCATAACATTTTTTTTTCCACAATTAAGGGTCACAATCTTGCAGTCTTTTTGCAAAACATAATTAAATCTAGATATAAATCAGTTATGCAAAAGTGGAGGTTTATCTAAGGTACCGGGACTATGAAATTACCATCTGTTGCAGTGAGAGGGAAGGTTCCTGAACCGAATTCTTTCCTGCTCTCTCGTATGGCAGGTGGCCAAAGACGTTATCTGGCATCCTGGCCTTCCTGCCCTGTGCTCCTCCAGCCTTTGGCTCCGCCCCCCACTCCTCTGGCAGCCCCTCTAGCCAGAGGGCCAAGAAGGCATGGCGGCGCTGTGACGGGTCGGGACGGTGGGCCGAAGAGGACTACACTCAGTGTCCGTATGCCAGTGAGCTGACCCGAGTGCTGCATGAGCTCACACAGGTATCGCTGCACATTTGTTCATAATTATTCGTTAATTATTATGAGCCCCCAAAATGAATGTCCATGAGCCCGAATGGAATTGTTGTGATTTATTATTATTGAATCGTTGTGTCATATTTTCCTCTAATAGTTCATATTTTACTAACTAAGGGGAGTTTATTCTTTTATGAAAATACTATTGACATAACTTCACATTTAATTTGTGTTGAATCACGGGGATTGCTTGTACAACACAGGGGAATGGGGACCTTTCGGGGATATTCCCTGGCTGTTGGTGACGACCTCATAGACCTAGTTTCTTATTTTTATTGCACTCAGCTTTTGCAGTCGTACGTCTATGTTGAATTGTGAATATTGATGCGTGCTTTTCTGTTTAATCCCAGATGACTATCAACACCACCAACGCTCAGCCTCTGGGCCAGCAGTTAGTGACCTTTACCAGCAGGGCGGCGCACTTCACGGATGTCATGGATGTGATCTTTGTCACACACCTGGTGGAACGACTGACGCGGCTGGTGGAGAAACGCATAGACGTAAGAATTAACACTACAGAGATACACAACAGCCAGTTTATTTTAATGTGACCAGGGCAAATAACGTAGTTTTGACACTTTGCTTGTGAGCTGCTGGTTGGTCACGATTTCTTTTGACAAAATGTGAGCGTTAAATTTGAAGATAATTTAATAAGTGAGTAAGAAAAAAAATAGTGTTATCTTCAAGGACATTTTGTTTAATCTGCAGATTATACAGATAAAAAGAACTCTGATTTCAAACAGGTGTACTCGCCTGTTTAGCTTGCTTATCTCAGGCCGCACCCCTCCACAAAGTTTTGTGGAAATTTGTTCGGTAATTTTATGTAATTGGAGAAAGTGGTCGAAATTACCCAATTGACGCAGTTTAAAACATCCTCCTCAGTGGAGGTACTGAGGAAAATATAAATTACATTGCCTGCAGAGATCCTCTAACCACATGGTCACCTCATTAAGAAAAAGCTCTGTGCACATTATGTATTAGGCACAGCAGCTTAAAGGTGCAGTGTGCAAAATTAAAGGGGCTCACATTGTTACACTTCTATAATGATGATGGATTGTGTTGAAGAACTGATGAAGACTTATCAGGAAAAGGAAGTCTGAGGAAGTGAGAGGAGAATCAGAGTGTGTAAAGTATATTTCCACCGAGCAAATTTAAAGGTGTAGTGTGTATAATTTGGGGTAATACGATATTCGATATACGAATTATGTTTGTTTGTCTATAATTAGCTGAAATTATATATCTTGAATTATCTTGGTCGAAATGACAGAAGGCCATTGAGGAAACATTCTGCTACGAAAAACCGATGAAGAAGAAGATGAATATGTTGCCTTCGAATAATAGTTTTGTGTTTCGACACAATGAAGATCATACTTACTATTTTGCACAAGAAAAATCCACGGAACGCCAAGTCTCGGCGTCAAAGAAAACACGAAGACTCATGAAATGTTTAGATGCAGAATCCTCCGGCAGCCCAGAGGATTCAACTCGGCTCTGAGCCGCCAGCTTCCTTCCCAGCAGTTGGTAAACTTGACAGACCTCACAAGAACAAGCGTTACTTCCCCGGTCATATGTCCTCTGTGGTGGTGCTCCAAGTCTTGGAGAGGAGGAGAACTCTGTCTCCTTTGTCGTCCTGAGGCAAAATTTTGCACATTTAAGGACATTTTCTCATATAGGGATATGAGAAAATTCAAGCTCCAGACTGAGAATCTGTAGATAAAGACACACCGGCTGGTTCAGACGCAAGGATTGCAGAGTTTTCATTAGAGGACTGAAATGTGCCAAAGCTTTAGGACATCCAATTTCTAAATGTTATTAAATGTGATATTGACAGGATGAAAAAGGCGGCCCTCGTGTGCACAGTGCAGCACCCGAACGGTCCACAGCAAATAAACGCTAGAATTCGTCTTTAAAAAGGACAGCGTTTTGGAACAGGCCTTGATTTAAGGACTCAATAAGAAAGATGTACCAGAAGTGTATTATGGACTTGCCCGGAGCCTGACATTCACAGCAGAGAGGACTCAGCAGTAAAAAAAACACAATAGTGTCATCAACACACTGCAAACATGAAACTACTTCAACCAACACTCGAGTGACAATCGTAATTCAGAGCTCAGTGCGTTTCTCCGGCAGAGCCTCCAACTCCCCCTTGTTACTCGCAGGCAGAAGAATATTGAATTTTCTTTCAAAACACTTTTCCCTGCCAAGGTGTCCGTTGGTTTGTTTTCAGCAGGATTATGCAAAAAAAACAACTACCAGATGGATTTCCATGAAACTTGATGGAGGGATAGCACAGAGGCCCCTTGCGGGATCTCAGGCTGGCGCTGGTTGCTCACATTAATAAGGATAAAAGGACGGATTCCAAAATTTCTGTTTTTTTAAATTTTCTCACTTTCGACGCCCTTTTGCAAGAAAACATTTTCGACCTAATCCTTAGTTAGGAAAGGATAAAAGATGTTTAAAATATCCTTCTTCACTAATGGGACAGATTGTTATGTGTTATCTAAAGACCAATGGCGTATGATTTTCCGTTTATTATTTATCTTAATGTAAACATGCATGTGCAAAACATCAAAGGGTCAAGGGTGCAGCCTTGGTGCACACCACTGGTCAGAATGGCCATTGAGGAAGAGGCGATGCCTACATCGACTGAGATGTTCCTACGTGATTTCCGGTCAGAGTTCCTGATGCTCGGCCATTTCTCAAGCTGATCTGGTGAAATACGGGGATCTAAAGGTTCAAAAATCAGAACCCAAATCAAGAAGGCTTGAAACTGAGTAATCACCATATTCAGCTCTGAGGAAAAGGTCGACAGTTACTCTGATAAGAGCAGATTCGGTGCAGTGATACGAGCAGAAGCCTGACTGAAATTAGTTGATTATGTCGTTACGTCGGAACTATGTTTGTCCTTGTTAGGTACATTTCATATTATATTTCAGAAGCCACTAGTGAATGTTTTCGCACGTGGTATAAAGGCGTAAAAGGCTAAAACGGGTTAATTCTACTTGAAATTGGTGTCCAATATTGTTATGGCATCATGTCGGTATATGAATCGATGTATGTATTGCAGTTATAGTTGAAATTCTCACCAGGTAAGTGCTTTGGTCAAGGGTGCAAAAGCCCCCATGAGAAAAGATAAAGGAACCAATGCCAAGAACTTACCAATCAGCCATAACATCTGGCTGTTTGATTCAATTCTGGTTCCTGGGCAGGTTTCAGACCAGTTCTTTGATCTGGATCACCACTTTAATAGGTACTGACCACTACAGATTGGGAACCAGCATTCTCAAGATGCTCTGACACATTTTTCCTGCTTCCTGAAAAACATCTTCAGGACAAAACGCTCATGTTTCATTTGGTGCCACGAAGTCAAGAAAATCAGTGTCACTCCGACGTCACTTATCAGTGGTTATATTGTTATGGCTGATCTTGTGTATACTTGGTTTTCGTATAGTTGCAACCCTGGATTTAGAGGGATTATTTTTGTTTCCGAGCTGTAACAACAGCCTCTCCGAATCCTCGATTCTGACTTCAGTTCTTCAATCAATTGCAGGCAGCTTAACATTTTTCACCTCACATGATTTGAATGTTTGAATGTGTCCAGATCTCCTTGAGTTGTTTGAATGAACTCCGAAGGTGACGCACAGCGGCCGGAGGTAATTGGAGGATGTTGTGTCACGCTGAAGGTCAGCTTGTTCCAGGGGAAGGCTGTTGAGCTCGGTTGAGAGAGAGATCAATATTTTTCTCACTTGTCCAATTACCCACCATAGGTCAGATGGGAGGAGATGTTATGAGGAGATATTTAGAGCTATGTCGCCACCCAAGGCGATATAGCAATGCAGATGAGACCACCCTCCTTCATCCAACAAAGAACAACGGAATGAAGCAACAACGTAAAGCACAATGAGAAAACACTGCAGTGAATATTCCCCCTTTAGAGCTGCTAATCTAAATGAAATCTCCTTATAATAGATAACAAATTTGATTGACAGTCATGATGAGTCTTCTTCTCTGTTTATATGTGTATGTAAAGTTCATGTCACTACAGGAGAAGCCTTATTTGCATACTTGTCTGCTTGTGTTCTTACAGCTGGGGGATTATATATCAGATATAGCCAGTAACATGATGCTGGTGGAGGAGCATCTTCTGTGGATGGCGCAGAATGAGGCCAGGGCGTGCACTCGGATCGTTCAGTGCGTGGAGCGTATCGCCGACCTAGCGCTGACCCGAGACAATCAGGTGATTTCTAAGGTATGGCTTGACTTGAACACGGTAACACAGTCACTGATAGTCACACTTAGTGGAGGCGATGGTTTGTTAAGGTGCTGGAAAAAAGCGTTGGAGCCCTGATTTATGTTTTTTTTTTGTGTGTTACTGAGACTCAAACTAAACTGTGTGAAATCTTCATATTATATTTGCCATGAATCTACCAGAGTGAACCCTCAGGTTTAAATTAATCTTATTTAATAAGGCAAAAAATGGTATCCGCTCATCAGTCCATAGAATAGTCTCCCAGAAGCTCAGAGGGTCATCAAGGTGGGTTGTGGGTAAATTCAGACAAGCCTTAATATCTGCCCTGGGTTAGCAGCGACTTTCAGATCGCCACTCTCCCATGATGCCATATTTGCTCCGTGTTATAGCATTAGTGAAGCCGTGGACTCGGACCCTTCATTGTGGTGAGAGAGTCCTGCAGTTCGATCCGAGGTTTTGCCTCACTGTCTTTTTTGAAGTCATCTGTATTTCGAGACAATGAGTCTTAGTTTGGAGTCCCTGAAGAAGAGCCTTAGAAATAGTTTTGTAACCAATCCAAGACTGATGGATGCTGTGATTTGGATCATAGTGCTCTACGAACACTGATGAGACGAACGAGCCAACTTCCTGCTCCTGAAATGGACCTTTGGAGTGATGATGAGATGAACAGCGAAGGTAGTAATCAGGTCTGAGTGGGTCCAGTCCAGCTGAAACCAGTTATTAATGCTTTTTTTTTTTGTCTGAAGGTCAAACACAGTTTTGTACGAGACATGCTCTGTAACAAAAAAAAATAGTAGGGGTTCAATACTTTTATCACAACTCTGTATAAAAATAAATGTACCACAGCTTAACCTTCTTTTTTGTTCCTGCTGCTTGAATAAATTGGTTGTACAGATTGATAGAATAAGATGAAGGACCAATAAATTACTTCCTTTTGTGGTTTCCTTGCTTCCATTTATATTTTTAAAGCTCTTCACTGTCACCCTCCCCTCCGTCCTTTCTCCAACCCTCAAACGCTGCAGGTTTCTGCTAACATAGCTCTGGAGGCGTTTCTGATCCAGCCTTCTAACTTTCTCGGTTTGTCCTGCACGGCACTCCAGCGGCCCCCTTCGTCCGATCCTGACCGCCTCCCCTCCTCTGACAAGGACGGGAGCAGGGAACGCGAGCCTGCGGAGGAATCATTGCTCAACCTGAAATGCCACACTGTCAACAACAGCGGCTCCCCAGCGAATCACCTCAGCAAAGTAAGGCACGAGTTAATACCTTACATGGTGTGGAGCTTTACGTTATGCTATTATTCTACTTTTCTCGTCGAAAAATCTACCAAGTCCAGCCTGAGGCCAGGGAAAAGCATTCTTTGGCGTTCCTAAAGTGAGGACACTTTAGGCCTTTATGTTTTCCATTTCTTGATACTGTATTGCCGGAGTGTGACAAGAAGTAGAGAAGATTTTCCCTCAGAGAAAAATAAATCAAACCTGGGAACGAGAATAAAGCTCATGGGCAAAATAAGAAGAATTTTCTGGCACCACACAGTTGAGGCATGCAAGAAAGGTTGTCCATCCCTTTTTGTATGATCTCGCCTATTTTTCCTGGGAATACAGGATAGAGGAGGGATAGGGCATAGAGGACGATGCTTTGGGAGTCAGTGAGTGCCTGCCACCCGGCTGTGATGGAAAAGATGGCCTTATGTCTATGTTGCTTTAAATCACCATGGCTCCAGTTATTGCCATCGCAAATGAAAAATAGTACCCTGTCACCAGTTGAGGGGCACTCAGTGGGGAGGGCAGGCAAGAACATTTACCTCCCTGTTCACTGAGGTGGAGTAGCTCTGCAGAGTTCTAACAGCTCAAACTCTCTAGCTGCTCTTTGCGTCGGTGAATTGGTTGAAGTGCATGTGAGTGTAGCCTGCATATGAATTTGTATCAGTGCATGAACTTTGGCTCCTTTGCCTTCTTCTCCTCTGGTGAGACGGTGTCAAGTCTCTGCGGATTTGTCAGCAATTACACCATATAAGTCTAGCCTCAGGCCGATATGTAAAACATGTGCTAGTATGCATGTATGTCTGTGTGCATTTCTGGAAGCTGTGCTGAGTCAGCTCTATCAGTGGGAAGACCGGGCTCCAGAGATCATTTAGACCAGTTTGTTCGAAATCACCTCATGACTATTTCCAGATGGTTTGGGTCAAAATGCATTTTCTCTACAGTTGCTACCTATTTTCTGACAACGGCCTTCATTTCCTACCGACAGGTTTCTCCACGCTCTCCAGTTGACGGTTAATAAAAGCTGCGTTATATTTGTGAGGAGCTGGTTCATCTCGGAACTGGTAGTTGTGTTATTTAGTAGCGTACTTGAACATTAAAGTCCGTTGCTATTCAAAGACTCATGATATGAAAGGGTCGGGGGTCAGTAACTGCCTCAAGCAGGGGTCTTGTTCATGAAAGATGGGGATGGAGATAGAAAGGTGGTTTGGCGCAGCATCAGCAGTTTTACGGGTGTTTTATCGGTCCATTTTGATGAAGAGAGGTGATGGATGTTTCAAACCTCACCTATGGTCATGAGCAAATGGTAGTGATTGAAAGAATGAGGTCACAAACACAAGACCCTGAAATAAGCTTCCTTAATAGGATGACTGGGCTCAGCTTTAGTGATAAGGTGGGGATCTTGGAAGGAGCCCAGAGTTTGTGTCCGCTGAGCCGCACCTTGAAAGCCAAACAGTTGAGATGGTTGAGTCGTCTGACTTGGATGCCTTCAGGGCGTTTGACTTTGGAGCTTTTCTGGCCATCTAGGCTACAAATGTTTAACTCCTTCATCTGCATTTTTAAAAAACACTTTATTGTAATGTTTCTCTCACTCTATATAAATCAACTTTTGCATCCACAGAGCCCATTGCATTTTTTTTTAAATTTCTTTTTGCATCTGATACAAATTAAATAAGACTTAAATAAGTTCATGCATTATCAATCTGGATTACAAAAGTAGAAATGGGAATAGAAATCACCAAGTTACTGAAAATAAAGAAGAAATAAAACAAAAAGTTCACAAATAATTGAATAAATATATTTAAAAGAAGAAAAAAAACTATATATCCATATGTATCTATATAAATATAGATAAATATGTGTTGACACGAGTCCATATATGTGTGAACACGTTAAAAAAAAAAGCTTCAGCTGCAATTTGACACAAGAAATGGTAGAAATTCACCCATTATTCTTGTTTCTAATCTAATGAATGTAATTAATTGAGGATTATAGAGATGTAAAAAAATAAAGGCATCATAAGGTAGAAAAACGGTGGTCAAAATGTAAAATGAACAAAGCCAAGATGATAAAACTCAAACTAAGGTTTCAGAAGAAGCAAATCAACACGTCCAGGAATAGCTCAGTCCAAAGAAATAAAAATCCCAGCAAGAAAGATCCAACACAACAACCAATAAAAAAAAGATGCAGAAATGTTTTTCCTTTTCGTTTTTGTTCTGCTGCTTTGCACTGTTGCAAAGCAGCAGAACAAAAACGAAAGATTTCCAAGGCTGAGCCCAACCACCCCTTTGAAGGAAGCTATTTCATCTGATGTATCCGTCACCACTAATAGGTTTTGGTTGGAGCGAAGATCGACTGGTAAATTTAGACTCTGCTCTCTCTTCACCACGATGGACCGTAAAACATCGACATTAAAGTTATTGTCAAACCAAAGCGCCTGGCCATCTCACGATCCACTTTCCCATCATTCATGAACAAGAACCCGAGCTACTCCTTCACTCCAATCATGTGCATCCAATTCAAATTCAAATTCAAACCACCCAGTGTTTGCATGATGTGGAGTTGTAGTTGTTAAGAGACAAAAATAAAAAATGCTGAATTATTAATGAACATCTGGTGTGTCGGTGTGACACTGAGAAATATATTTGGTATTTCAGGATCCCAGTAAGAAATACACATTATGCACGCTCACGCACTCTCTGACACAGACACCCTGCCACATGAGTCATCAGTCCGTCTTACGCCGCTCGCTGAAACGGTCCGCTGAGGAGGCTGCCGCCGACAGCACCGCCGCCATCAGGAAGAGGGGGATTCTTCAGAGGTACAGATGGACGCAGGAGGAGTTGGATGCGCAGTCACGGTTGGAATTCCTGGGGGTGTTCATCTGTGGTATCTGGCCATGTGCGCCTGTGGCAAACAGTCCATTAGTGGTTAGTGATGAGTGAAGCCTGGAGCTCTGGGCGAATTAGAAAAGGAGTTTTTTTAATGGTGGTGTTTCAGTTTTTTCCTGTGAAGAAACATGGCGCCGCCTTAAAACCCTGCTCTCAGACTAGAATCTGGTATGAAGACTCCAAAGTTTGCTTTACTTCACAGGATGGAGATATGAAGAGGAAAAAAGTGCCAAACTGACCGGTCCTGATAATTATGTTGTGTTCATTATTGTCTGGCGAAGTCCATCAGTGTCCTGAACCGGTGCGCAAAACAGATGACACAAACAATGAGGACGGAAATGATGATTCATCCATCCAGTTTGGCGTTTGTTTTAATACAGCAGGTTGCGCTGGCAAAGTCCGACTTCACCACCGGCCTGTTTATCAGCTTATGGAAGAAAGGAACACATGGCGGTGCCGAGGGTGATAAAGGCCAACGCAGACGAATGCTGTGTAGAAGAGGCCCAGCGGAGAGGAGTGAGCGGGTCGGCGGATGGACCAGCCGGCAGCTAGAACTGGAGTTGGTCAAAGCAACTGGATATGTGTTTGATCAGTGTGACCACACACGGGACACTCAGCAGGAAGGGTGTTTGGATCCTGGGCCCCTGCTGTGCTGTGGGCTCTGCGTCCCGGGTGTTCTCCCAGACTATCCGGCTTCTGCTGGACTCTGAAGGGGCCCTGCGCACTGCTGGGGGTCCTGCTGCGTGATCCATGCCCAAAACACCGGCATGTACTACGACCCAATCTTCAGTGATGATTGGAGCCACCAGCGGTTTCTGAGCCAGTGTTTGAGGTCCACATTCCTGCTCTCCGCTCAATATTCTGGACTCTCTAGGCTTTGTGCTACCACACCGCTTCTTAAAGTTACTGCCGGTCCTTTCCTGCTTGTTTGTCTTGTTTGGTCTTTATGTTTCACAAAAGGTGGATCCAGCCTTCTTTGATGAGAAACAGGTACTAGTTCAAAATAAACTGAAATAATCTAGTATTTCAAAGAGTTCTAGTGTAGGTCGCATACACACACACACACACTCGCACACAAAAAATAATAATCTGTTGCAAGATCAAACTGCATCTATTTTAAGAAATATTTTCTACAGAACCCACAAGTGTACTTGCAGAAAGATTGGGAAGAGGAAGGTTTGTTAACGCGGATCGGAGAACATGTGGAGTAAAACTAGACCAAAATACAGCGACGGAGGATTGACGTGTGTTTTTTCCAAATGCTTAAACATGCAAAGTAATATCAGATACTGGACGGGAATTGAATGTCCAGCACTTAGTCAACTCAAATTTCATTTATACTGGCTGGCATCCATCGACCGCCGTCTTCAGATGTTACTGTTAATAAGGTGGATGTCGAAAGAATGAAACAGTTTCGAAATGAGGAAGTGATTGTTTTAGGGGATTTGAATGTGGATTGCATTGGTGAGAAAAATAGAAAAAAACTTAAATCCCTGGTTTAAACGGGATTTCTCAGTTGATGAGTGAACTGACTAGAACAACTAAAACAGCTAAAACAGAAAAAAGATCCTGCATTTTCAAACAAAACAGAAAGAAAACCTGGAAACGAATTCTGTTATAGAATATCAAAGAATCTTTTGGCCAGTTTTGATACTGAATTGAAAGTGAGTGTGGGGTTATGAAAGGCTTTGAGTGTTCAATCAGACTAGATGGACTAAACGCTCCATAAGTTTAGTAGATGTTCCATTTGTGATTATTACTGGTAGCCGGCTCCCTTGCCGACTTCCTCAGCCGCCCGGTTGCCTTCATCCTCATGGAAGTGACAGACTGGGAGAGGGCTCTTCTCTTTGGCTCTTTCTGGCAGAAGCTCAGCTCCATTTAGAGAAAGTCTGGACCCGACTGGACCAAGACACACAGCATATTGCCCCACTGGGCCAAAGGCTTCAGGTGCCACTTTTGCAACATTTTTCTGAATGATTTTCTGCAATTTTTTGATAATTTTACAAGATTTAGATTGGAGGTCATGTTTTTGTCAACATTTGAAAGAAAGTCTAACTGGCAGGTTCTGATGAAACTTGGACTGCTATGTGGATTTAAATGGTGGAATCGGTTAATTATTTTCCACTTTATTTAACTTTTGTTGTGAGAAACATTGAGGACTTTACAGGTATGTTGTTGAAAATCGACCTTGATGGCTTTGGCGTATTTGTGTCATGTGATAATGGGAAACTGAGGTGCTTCATTAAAGGTTTGAACTAAATGGTTGCAGAAATTGTATAATAACCCATGAATAAAATAGTCATTAATGGGGTTATGGTTAAAAAAAAGAATAATTTCCCCATGTATTAGGGTTCTACCTATACCCCTCTAGGAATCCTGGGTGTCCTTGGACCCTGAATTCAGTACTACTTACTTTCCCTACCAAGATTTATCCTGCCAGAAACCCCTACAAGCTTGTTTCTCTCCATAGCCAGCCTTTATTTTCCCACTGAAACTTCTACTTTTCGTTAATATTGTAATATTTCACAGCTTTTCAGGAAGCTCATTTTTCTACAATCACTGAGTGACTTTCTCAGTGGCATTTGAGTCCAGACATCATTCTTATCAAACACATAACGTTTCGAACGTCCGCTTAATCGGCAGGAATCTAATATTGCTGCGGTTATTGAACCCTTTTCTAAAAGTCATGACGTGCATTCTGTCGTCTAACGTGCATCTCAGCAACACGACAAACAGCATTCCTGCGCCAAACATCTCAAACATGAGCACTGGGTGCAAGTAGACATTTTTGAGCAAGGTGGAAGTTGTCACATTTAAGTATTTTTGTGTAATTGTGCTGAATACAATGTCAGATTAACTAACGCTCAATCCGTAGAGCACTTACTACTTTCTGTTTTCTAACCACTGCTGACTAGAAAACACCCAACAAGACCTGCAGTTCTGGAAAAGCTCTAACCCAACTGTCCTTGAGGATTTAGGTCTTTCTGATCTTTGGGGGACTGTGGCTTAGGAGATAGGGCGTCGGCGCACTAATCAGAAGGGCTGTGGTTCAAGTCCCCGCCCTGTTGTCTCCATGTCAAAGTGTCCATGAGCACGATATGAACCACAAGTTGCTCCCGATACCTGACGGTGGTTGGGTTGGCCATGTGTGCTGTGGTGTATAGATATGAATGCATTGCAGTGGTTATATAATTATGGTTTATCATTAATGCGAACCTGCAACCAGCCTGACCTGCAGATGTTCTGACCCAGCCGTCCAGCCATCACAATTTGGTCCTGGTTCATTTTTCCCGCTTAATATAAATCATCATTTTCCCCGCAGATCCTTCGTGTTAACACGATAACTCAAAAACTATTTCATGGATCATTTTCAGATTTTTTAGCGCCATACACTTTAGTTCGAGGAAGAAGTGGATTGATTTGTGGAAAGCTCGGTTTTAGATTTCCAACAGGGGGAGCTTTAACTCTAAAAGGCCAGTCATTTCTCAACCTTGGGTCCGATTTATTCCAAACTTGGTGCATATGAAAGGTTATTTAATCAATATTATATACATATGTTATATTTTATCTTCATTGTTCATATTTTACTCACTAGGGTAAAACCCCTATTCAGATTTATTCCAACTTGGTGCATGAATTGACTGACTTGTTCATCATAATATTTTACTCACAAGGGGAGCTTCCTTTTAAACAAAAAAACACAGTTTTTGACAAAACTTCCTCATTTAATTTGAGTAGTTAAATCATTGTCTGTACAATGCAGGGGAATTGGGTCAATTCCGGGCTATACCTTTCCTGCCGGAGACGACAGCATTGGCGTAGTTTACTTCACTTGTCAGTGGTTATAATGTTATGGCATATCTGTGTTCATATTTTATGTTTTATGTTATGTTATGAGACTAAAAGGAATTATTCGCTGCGGTTACTGATAATCTTAAATTAGAGCCACTGCACAATTTCAAAATTACAATCTGACAGGAACTGAGTCACTCATGACCTTTAACCTCGGCGTGTCTCTTTTGAACGCCACGCGCCGCCTTTTTCTTTTATATGTTGATAAACAGAAAATTCACAATTAAAGCGAGCTTTTGAAAACGGACAGTATGCGTCATCTTGTCATGAACTTGGGCGTTTACCGTGTGTGTTGGTTGACCTCTGGATGCTATCGCGCGGTTTAATACCACAGTGTCACTTCGGTTGGAACAGATTCAGAAGTAATTATCCCTAAATTACACAAACATATGGCGCCGCATCCCGTCTCCCCAGTCAGCGGGCATTATCCTTGAACTGAATTGCAGAGTGTATGGTTCATTGAGGATGACTGTTTGGAACAATATTTACCACTTCAGATCTATCGCTTTCTTGTCATTGACAGGTAATTAGTGGAAACCTGTAGGCTGATCAGGGAGGGAGGGAGGGGAGAGAGGGAGCGGAGGGGGGGTGGGTGAGTATTCCCACCTCCCTCTCCTCAGATGGCTTCTCTTTGTTCCTCAGAGCTCCACTGCTTTTTAATTACAACCACCCCGGCTCTGCTTGAGTGTTGTTTGTTTTATTTCCAGGGAGTGTGCGCGTTTTTGTGTGTGTATGCGTGCGTGTCCTTGTTTGGTGTTATGTGTGTGTGTGGCCTCCAGGTTAAGAATCTATCTGGGGACGCCGTTGCAGCAGAACGGAGCTGGGGGCTGCACAGTTAACGAATCTTCTATGTCAGCAGAGGAATCTAAAACAACCAAATATGACCCAGTTTGTCCGGATACAGTAAACATGGCGCTTTATGAATGTGAATGCCTAATGCCCCGATAATCTGTTCTAAATGGAGTAGGTTTAGGGTGGCCATCCATCCGGTATCAGGCCGGACAGCCTGGATTTGAAATATTCACACTCATTTCTCCTCCCTTTGAGATTATGTGGCACATCGGGTAATTTTATTCTCATTCTATTCCTTAAAAAAGTGACTAGCACCTCTGATAATGCTAAAGCGTTGACAACAAATCAACGCTGAATCGACGATGCATTCAATGTCTATTCGGTAACAACCAGTTTTGGAGGGAAGCAGAATCGTGCCGCCATCATCGTCAAGATGTCTTTGAATGTAATCTTGTGAAATGCAGTATTTGTTAAGGATATTCTGAAGGAGCAGTTTGTAGATGATAGATGGATAGCAGAGAGGGAATTGTGTTAATTGTTTAAGATCTAACCCTTTCTTGGTGTCCCGCCATACGCTGAAATCAGATTTCCGATCACGCCCACAATATTGTCACAATATCCGGATCGAGGTATTTGATCAAAAATAATTTGATGTATGATTTTGTCCATATCTCAGGCAATAATTCACTGAATCCTGCAAAGTGTCCTCATTTGTGGTTGTTATAAAAGTGGCCATCTTTAATATATGGTGGATTTAACATATGTATCTCCTGCAGGAACAGAACGCGGACTCTTCATTAGCATGTTGACCCCCGTCTCCGCGTGGAGGGGGCACAGGTTGAGTTAATCTCCCCTGCGTATTTGACATGCAAACAGCTGGAGGTTAATTGTACGGGTGCTGAACTGGTGTCAAGGTCAAAACGGCAAGTGGCATTAACATTGCATGGATATTAAGTTTTTATTAGTTCTTGTTAACACCACATAGTTAATAGTTTGTATGTTGGGTATGTGCGTGGGTGGGTGTGTAATTAAGAGCGCTTCTTAAGGTGACTGTACACATGTGTGTTTGCGTTGATGTTAATATCAAGCATTAGTAGCTCATCTATGCGTCCGTGGGGCTGAAGAGGTTCCCGCTCTGTCCCCGATGGATTGGGTCTTGGTTCTGTCTATGCAGCTAAGCGGTACAAACAGGCCTGGGATGCAGCAGTGAGAGGCCGTGAATACTAAACACATCATAAGAGAGGAAGGCAGTGGAGAGAAGAATGGGGAGGAGGACGAGGAGGAGGAGGGTTGGAGACGACTAGAGAAGTGGAATTTTAAAAAGAAAAGAAGAAAGAACAGAAACGGGGTAGTACAGCAAAAGGTGACAAATGGATTGCTGGCGACGGTCTGGTGGACGCATCCAGGAAGTGGGGAGTGAGAAGTGAGAGGAGGGAGTGTAAGTATGGAGTGGTGATACTAGGAAAAGGAGAATGAGAAAGAGAAATAGTATTATCAGTGGTTTCAGACCAGCAGTTCTCGGGGACTTTAGTTCACTTCAGCTGAATGATAGATAGAGATTTATTTCCTCTTTGTAGGAGTTGTTCATTAATTTCCTCTTTAGACAAGTTGTGAAAAATCTGGCCCTAAAGCTTGCGCCTACAGTTGCACTGTAGTGACCAGTTCATGAGCTTTGGAGACGACCCTTCTCTTGGAGGAGGTGGGTCAGTCTGAGTAACGCCTCAGAGCGCCTGGACATAATCGATGTAAACGGACCGTCTTTAGCCCGTTTACATGACAGGAGTTTCACTAAAAACACACGTTTTTCTTTTTCCTTTTCATGAAATGTCCATGTTCAAATATCAAAGTTGTGTAAATGGTCCTCGTTGAAGGTTCAATTTCAAGAGTTCCTTTGATTCCTTCAATGTTCATTTGGGGGTGGAGTTGGGGCTCTAGTTTTAAGAGTTCCTTTGATTCCTTTGATGTGCTATTGGGTTAGGAGCTGGGGGCTCGGTGGGCTGAACAGAGACGCTGAAGTGGAAGGCGCAAGAGACAACCGGCTAAATAGTATTTGAGAGATACTCGGAGAGTTTGTTGAAGTTGTCGGTAGATTATGAGCTTAGATTGTAGGGGCTGGCAATGACTTGGACATTAATGGTGGAATCCATCACCGAGGGTACCGTTGTGCCTTGGTAGAGGTTTGCGTTCTCTGTATCTTCTGGTTAGTATTTTTATACTCTGTTCTATTTATCAAATCTGACAGTTTTTTGGGTTTTTTTCCCAAAAAAAAAAAGAGGTTTATCAGGGAGAGTTGAAATATACACTTTATTCTAGAATAACACATAAATAACCTCAAGCTCACGGTGTGCTGGTACATGGTAGAAAAAGAAGACAAAGATATTTTAAGGTTGTATTTTTTTCTACTATTCCATTTCCATTCTTTGTTTCGCAAGATCTCCAAAAAGTCACAAAGGAAATATTGTTTATGTTACACCCACCCACAGAGGACAACTTGTTCCACCTGATGTTATTGTGGTGTTTAATCATAAGATTGACTTTTTTCATACTTTCCTCTGACCTCTGCGACCTCACGGAGATGGAAGTCGGAGTGTTGTATTTGTTCAGAGATAGCATTTCTGTTGGTGAAAGGTGAAGAGCTGTAATACATTACTGTCTCAGCTCATATCTCTCTGCATTTTCTGCCTACAGTTTCCCATTTCATTTCCACATGCTATAGATCTTTGCTTTTACAATCCTTTTTTTTTTTAAGAAAATCATAAACTTGTTTTCTTACTGTTCAATGTGCAAAAAAAGTGACGCTGATTTTAGGTTTGTTGTCACTGGCTTATATTCCTAAACATAAAAGTGATGTGGGGCTTATAGTGGTTGTTATGTCTGTCCATACGTCATCATCTCTCTCACACTCAAACATAGTCGCCTATGGGCTGATGAACTCTATATAATATTTTCTCCAGACTCAAATGTCTCATGATGAACACCAGGCAGTATTTCCTGAGAATCTACACTCGTAAGAAAAATAATCCCCGCCAACAGAAGCAATGTGGTTCATCCCCCACATGTAACTCTGGAAGTGAATGAGCGGCGTCTTCCCTGTCCAAACAACAAATGGAGCCAGCCCTGGAAGAACGGCCAACATTGGGCGCCCGTCGCTCTGCCAGCTGTTTATGTTTGTTAAAACACAAAATCTGAGGCGAGACTTTGCCGAAACCCCCCGTGTGTGCTAACGCAACTTTTACAGAGTTACAACACCGCTGTGTATCATCTGCTGGGCCTCCTCCCAGTCCTCCACCGCCGTCAGATGACCTTCATCATCCAGTGCCCTCTAATTGGCCATTATTTGACCCCTCGCTTATGTCATTAAAGAAACGCATTTTCCAATCTAGTCACCAGTAGCCCTCTTGCATTTCATAATCGCTCAATTTTTCTAATCTCTTGGCCTTTTTTTTTCTGTCTCATTATCTCTCCAACACATGCATGCATTACTATTTGAGATGCGGAGATCTGAGAGATGATGAGCGTTGCTTCACTTCTACACTTTTACCTTAAATCCGAACGTTGCAGAGGTTAAAGAACAAAAATTGCTTATAATCATGCAAAACCTCCGATGTATCAGATCCCGTCTGGATCATTAGGCGTCGCTCGGCTGCTTACACAGACTTCAATAGGTACTATTTTGTGGACTACCATCACGCTGCCGTAAAGCACGCACATCCAAGAACACACGCATTTTAATTATTCCCCTCACTCACAGCTCACCCTCCTCCGTTCCTCGCTCTTCTTCTCTGGCTCTTTTTTTTCGTAAGGCTAACGCTTGGCCAACCGGCTCAGTGTGCAAACCATGCACTACTTAATCTCAGCTGTTCCGCTTTTGCCTCCACCTGTGCTTCTGGATCTTCATATCACAGCTCAGTTGACTCCCGTCTCTGTCCTCTTTTCTCTCCTCTTCATCCTCATTCGTGTCCTACAGCGGTCGGGGGGCCGCAGCCCCTTTGTGTTCCATCGCATCATTATTTGATGCAAGGTGCTGCTTTCGCCCCGTCGCCCGACCTTCAGCCCCGCATGAAGTAATTAGAGGTAAATTAATGAAACATCAGGAGGCTGTAGGAGAAGGTTGCTCAAGGTCATGGTTAGTAGTCTATTACAGGCATGAAAGAGATAATGGGAAAAACACCAACCGTCTGCAGTGTCGCAGCAAACTGATGTTTGATATAATAGCAAATATGGAATGTGCAGCAGATTAAAAGCTAGCTCTGCCGGCCCTTTAGACTCCACCCCCCCACTTCAGCACGCCATCATAAGGACTTGGGCATTTAATGTTTCTCCCGGGCTGTCAGAGCTCTTCAATTTCGGTGACGCCCCGTTACGTGAAGAAATAGAAAAGACTTTTAGAGCTGGATGAACCGCTGCAGTCAAATTGAAATTCCAACTCAGATCAGTTACCTGTTTTCAACGCCTCCCGCCCCGGTTTGTGCGACACCGCCACGGAGGAAAAGTGCCCGGTGGCTGGCCAGGAAGAAGTCCGGTCCGTTGACCTGAATCTCTTGGGCGAACTGTAGGGACCCCATCAGGTTACCGCTCAACGGTTACAGGAGTTAGGTCTTCATGAATAGACGTTGAACACATCATGCATTATATCTCAATGCAATGTGCTGCTGACGGCTAGCATGCTCCTCTACTTCTAGACACGTGTGTGACGTGTTGACAACAGCACCCGCTGCTCTGTCGGAAAACATAGACGTGACAGGCGGTTCCTGCGTGAATATGAAGCGCTAGAAAAGTGTGCCTCAAAACATCCATGCGCTTCATTCACATCTGTCATTAATCACAGTTATCAGCGCCAGTAGTCTCTGTCATCTTAAAATGACGGCTCCCTCCTGGGGGTCCATCTTTCCCTCTCGCTTCATCTATTCCCGTCATGTTTTTGGGGGAACAGTTTCCTTTAATACCCGAGGAAAAGAGGAAGAAAAGTAGCTTTTATTAATTTACACTGCAGGGTGTTTATACTGTATGCCACACCATCTCTTGATCTTCTGCCTCGTGCACAATTAGGATTCTTCGTCCTTTTCTCTGCTCCCAGAAGGACTCTGCTGCAAGAGCTCTGGCGTTCACAATTTACAGCTACGGTAACACTCACTGTGGGATATCAGTCTCTCTCTCTCTCTCTCTCTCTCTCTCTCTCTCGCGGTGTGTTTCTCCCTAATTATCGTCATTCCTCATGAGGAAATGCTGTCTTTCACTCCTCTACTGTATCTGTTACTGCGCTGCGCAAAGCTATAAATTTGGCACGGCCGTTACGAGTCCAGCCTCCCACAGTGTCCATAATTTTGGATTTGCTGAAAAAATATATAAGCTGCTTAGTTTTGATGAAACGTTTCTGTGTCTCAGCCAGAAAAATGTGGAGCAAGTAGATATTTGCGCGCTGTGCTCGCACAGACATCCTTCAAACAGCTGTCGTGTTTTGATGATATCCACGGGTCCCTCGGGAACCCTTCAACGAGTCTTCAAAAGAGATTTGGGTTGTTCGCTCAACCCAACGTGAGTGTTGTGAGGAATGGTGGGCAGGGTGACAGTTATCCTTTGAGGAGGCATCTGAGGGGCGAACAACCATCCATCCATCCATCCATCCATCCATCCATCCATCCCTCCATCCATCCATTTTTCCAACCAACCATCTATCTATCCATCCATTCATCCATCCATTACCTGTGAACACTTATCCTGTTCAGGGTCACAGGTGGGGGCTGGAGCCAGTCCCAGCTGACACTGGGCAACATGCAGGTTACCCTTCAAGGCAAAATACTTAATGATAATTAATAAATCATTAAATAGTCACCCTCTCAGGAGTATTTGGATATTATTTCGGCGCCTCGAACATCAAACTTTTTTCATCCGCCGCCGTAATTGTTGAACTGAGAGAGCTTCTTCAGCTGGGTGCTTTGCTCTCAAATGATGATGAAGATGATTATGATGATGATGATGATGATGATGAGTTGGCACTGTGTCTCATTTTCCTTTGATGTGATAGCTGTGTAATATGCTTTTGCTGTTGTTGTTGTTGTTGTTGTTTATTTATTTGTTGTATTTTATAAGAAGATGGAAGAAAAGGACTTTTTTTCTTCTTTTGTTGCACTGGCTTCATTAGTATAAGTCGCAATTAAAAAACATTGGGAGCCAATCCCAGCTGACTCAGCTGAATCAGGGAACCTGGGCCGTTCACTAGTTCATCGCAAGGCTAAAACATAGAGACGGACAACCATTCACACGCACAAAGAATTCACCTGTGATTGACTGGCGACTCTTCCAGAGTGCACTCCGCTTCTCGCCATTTACCAGCTGGGATAGACTCAAGCCCAAGTAACCCTGTACAGGATAAGCAGTTATAGATAATGAATGATTGAATGTGTTTGGGATGAAGGAAGAAGCCCGAGTACCTGGTGGATTTGAACCTAGCTGTGAGGTTACAGTGCTACCCATTCCAAATCATACATACGATGTTTCCTTTGTTCATTTTTATAAATATTATACACCCATTCCCACTTTAAAAGGTTGTCCACCTTAATGCTGCATTCGGAAGAAAACTACAGAAGCCTTCCTTCACTTTGTTTTGTCTGTAGCAGTGAGGATAATTGATGGATTAAAAAAGTCTGACTCTGAGATCTGTGCGGTAGCAGAAGACTTCTAGCAGCCGGCGTGTGCTCGCTCTTCAAAGGGCGCAGCAGACATGAGGACAGACCACAGTCTCAACTCCATCATGTTGCTTGGGTTCAAGTTAGAGGGCATGAATCCGATTTGTTTTGACTCCTGCCTGCTGAGATGACAGCTCAGCCACACTTTGCCTACTTAATGAGCTTCTTCTGTGGCAGCCGTGAGTCTAATTGTTATCCCGAATGAATTAAACGCAGAAAAAGTTCTGCCGCTTCAGGGCAGAGCAACAAAGTGCAGGTATCTCTGAGTGTTAAGGTTCTGGCAGAGGATGCATCGGCTGCCTCTCTAAGTGAGACTGAACATCATTTATAGTCAGTATTTCCTGTTTTTTGAAATATTTAATATACATGTTAAAGATGACATCGCATAGGCTCATCAAAATGACGTTAAAATAATTTTTTTCAAATCGTTGGGGCCTATATTAACAATCTAAAGTTTACAGTCTGAAGCACTGTTGGCTCTGGATCATACAGGTTGTGTGATACCAAGACGTCCGCAGCAGCTCCTGGACATTGAGGTGGGCTTCCTGGGTTCCGATTTGTCTGTGCTGCACATCCAACAGATGTTGGGGTGGACTAATATCTGAGGAATCTGGAGGTCAAGTCAACACCTTGATCTCATTTTTGTGTTCGTCAAATCATTCCTGACCAATTTTGCAGTGTGGGAGCATCATACTGCTGTTGGGGAATATCATTTCCTTTAAGGGGGTCCTTGGTCAGCAACAATGTGTAGGTGGGTGTTACCTGTCCAAGGAACAACCACATTAATAGCAGGAGGCCTATGTGGAGAGCAAGGTGGAGCTGATTGAGCTCACCAATCCAGCTCTGAAGAGAACAATTAACAAGACGAACCCATCTTGCTGGCATTGCCTTCTTCCCATAGTGCACCGGGGTACCATCTCGTCCACAGCTAAGCCACTCACACGCCCCGGGCTTTCAATTTGATGTAAAAGAAAGCATAATTCATCAGAGCAGACCTTCACCCATTGCTCTCATGGTCCAGTTCTGATGTTGATGGGCCCATTTTGCCTCGGGCGCTCATGACCCTATGGCCCGTTTGCCAGCTGTCCTTCCTTAGAGCACTCTGAGAGGCACTAACCACATGCAGCAAAGACCCAGGACAAGGAAAGTGCATGCCTGCTGTCTGGGCCATATATGCATAAGGATATCTCCCAACATATCTAATATTAATCACGTCAGGATTGACAGGATTGACAGGATTGACAGGAGGATGATATGGAGATCATTTATGTAATTTACCACGGTAGATGAAATGTGTTGATTCTGCCTTGTGAGAAATATTTGTGGCTTATTAAACATGGACTTATTGAGGACATTCTGATTTAGTCTCTGAGCCCCTTCTTGTTTGCTCTGGTGATGGACAGGCTGACTGAGGAGGAGTCTCTGTGGACTATGATGTTTGTGGATGACATTGTGATCTGTAGTGAGATCAGGAAGCAGGAGTTATGCGCTGGAGGGAAAAGGAATGAAGGTCAGGCAAGACAGAATACATGAATGTGAATCAGAGGGAGGCAGGTGGAACGATGAGGATGAAGGAGTAGAGGTGGAGAAGTATTTGGAGTCAACTGTTCAGAGCAACGGGGAGTGTGGAAAAGAGGCAAATCAGCTAGTGCAGGCAGGGTGGAGTAGGCAGAGAGGAGTGTCAGTAGTTATCTGTGACAGAAGAGTAGCAGCAGGAGTGAAGGGAAAAGTTTTCAAGATGATGGTCGGAGCAGCTCTGCTAGATGGTTTAGAGACGGTGGTTCTGATCAGAAGACAGGAGGCAGAGCTGAAGATGTTCAGATGTTCTTTGGGAGTGAGGAGGATGGACAGGATTAGAAGGGAGCACATCAGAGGGACAGTCCAGGTTAGACTTCTTGTAGACTCATAGAGGCCAGATTGATAGATTCACTATCCCTCCTTTTCACATTTGGACAAGTGAAGAGGAGGGATCTGTTGGTAGAAGGATGCACGAGATGAAGCTGCCAGGCAGGAGAAAAAGGGGAAGACAAAAGAGGAGGTTTCTGGATGTGATGAGAGAGGACATGCAGTTGGTTGGTGCGACAGAGGAAGATGCAGAGGACAGGGCAAGATGGAAACAAATGATCCGCTGTGGCGACCCTGAAACAGCCGAAAGAAGAAGAAGAAGTCTAGAATGGGCTCAGGATGAGTGTGAGTGCATTTAAACAAGAAAAAGCATAAAGTAGTTGGTCAGACTCCAACAGAGACATCAGTGCTGCACCGCTAAAGTAGGCTTTCAGAAGGCAGGCAGTTGTAGCTCTTCATCTCCGGACACATATACTTTGGCCCTCTAGCATCATATTTTCCACAGAGGGGGGTGCGGCATCCATCCAATCCATAAGACATCCATCATTCCGTGTTATGACTGCAGGAATATGAGATCCACGGCCCTCATTCACACTCACCTCTCCGGTTCATCTCCGCACATGTCCACCCACTCCTTCTGCAGTCTTCCTCTCCAGCACATCCTGTTCTCATTTGGGAGTCGAACTCAGAATACACATTAGCTCTCCTCCATCTCATAAATACACATTTGCTGAAGTTTATAGTCCAATTTGAGGGATTGTCCAAAATGCGATTGCCAGTTTGCTTTAGGGCTAAATCAGGGCATCCAGGGCTGCAGCTAAGAATGTTTCCAACGACCGGTGTTTGCATAGCAACAAAGAAATGTTAATTTCGCAGTAACAATTACATCTATTATTGCTGCACCAAACCCGGCTGTCTGACTTGCTGCTTATTGATCAAGGCTGCGGTTTTAATGCGGCACCTCCTTTCTCTTCCAGCTTTTTTATACGTACATTTTCTGTGTGGTCGTCCAGATTCCATCCGATTCCAATTATCTCGGCACTGAAACGGCTTGCATGTTCAATCTGCTCAGGCTAATGGCTACCTGCTGTAGATACGGAGCAGGAGTGGGCCACAGTAATTACAGTATTAGAGACTGACCCAGCTCCACAGGTCTGGAATGATAATGGAGCTTCAGGCCTGACCGCAGCTGCGGAAGGAAGACGAAGGTACTGTTGCTGCTGAATGATGTGGGTGTAGATGTCCAAGTCCATCTGCCTTTAATTGGTTTATTATGAATTATATAATTACAAGAAGAACTTAATTTATGCCTGGCTGGACTTCCATAACAGCCACATCAAAAGCCTGTGGCTTTACCAAATCCCATTTTCCGTATGCAGCGGTAATAATCCAACAGGAAGTGTTTTAATTTATAAGAACAGGCCATGAATCACCAAATTGAGGCTTTGGATTTTATTGTTTTTTACCAGAACTTCAGTGTTGGATTGTTTGTTTTCTAGCTGTTGCTCGGTTGTTCATCCTTTTTATTATTATCGCCAGTCAAAAATATATTGTATAATGGAGATTTGGAACTGGATGATTCCTATTTCTTATATTGTTCCCGCATGAGATATGTTTGGTTCCCTGATGACAGCTTGATGCCAAACTCAGGCACCTGCCCCTTCAATCTTTCATGCTGGCCCTTCTCTTCGATGTCACTCTGTGTTTTGACACAATTCTATCAGAATCACAATGAACTCTTTCAGCATTTCTTGTGACAGCGGCTCATCTTTGATATCAGACAACAAGGGCCAGCCCTCAGCTCCAACATGTTCCAGTGAGCCCATAACCTGTCGCCAGTTCAACAGATGCCCTTACACAGCTGAGACCACTTTGTTAGGTACCAAATCCTGATACCAGATCAGGAACTGATTAACTTGTGGACAAAAGGTTCACCTCAAGCCCAATATATTCCAACCACTGACAAATACCAATGTATCGAAATCATCATGGATATTCTGACTTCATCTCTCTGTGGTTGTATTGTTATGGCTGATAGGTCTAAATGTTTGCCTGTTCAGCACACTTACATCAGTAATTATTAATACTTTATCTTTGTTCACTATGAATTATAAAGTAGCTATCTAACAATCCAGCCCTAAGTTTTACCTGAGGACCTTGTGTGATTGAGAAGCTTTTACCAAGATTCCTATTCGCATGGGACCAAGTTGGTCACATGACCTCTGTGGTCGGTGAAATATGGTAGGTCATTTTCACTGTCATTTCACAGATTAACTTATTGAATGTATATGCACATAAAGAAACATTGTACATGAAACTTTGACTGCCGTGACATTGCTCAAAAGTTAAAACTAACATCTCTCCCTTGTTTAAGTTGGATCACCTGTGTCAGTGTTTCTGTCAGGAGGAGGGAAGGGTGAGATTTCCCTGATTATATCTAGTGTGACTTTGTTTTTTCCATTCATCCCGCTCTCACAAGCACGTAAATCAGTAACCTTTAACCAAACTCCATAATCCAGTTGGCTCCGTTCTAGCGTTCTCCTGAAGAGCATAAACAACTCCCATCACCGCTAATCCACACAGAAGCTCCCGACTCTTTCTCCGCACAGCATCCCGACTTGGATCCTGAGACGTGGGATCAGCTGTGTGTTTTCGCCGGCGGCGCCGCTCATCTCATTAGCTGACATGCTTTGCGTTCATGCTGCTTCCAGCCGCACTGTTCCCCGACTGTACGATGACGTAAGCTAGTTGACAGCATTCCTTGTCTTGCCAGGATTAGAAAATTATTGTTGCGAAATACAGAATTTGGTCCTTGAACAAAATCCAGAAATATTCACAGCAGCCCCGCCGACAGCTTAGTGTGTCTGTACTTTAAAAATAGAAAAAAAGGGAACATGCATCCTAAATAGGCTTAATGTTCTGTTTTGTTTTTGCATTTCTTTAGTGTTCCGATGAAAAGCAGTGGAATGCAAAAACAAAAAAAGAGCTCAAAAATGAGAAGAAAGTGTTTGACGTTGCACCATTTCTTAAATACTCTATAAATCAACTTTAAATAGTAAAGGAGGTTATAATATTCACTCCTGTGCATTTCTCTGTTTGTGTGTAACTTTGTTTCTTCGCAATGTTATGGAAAATACTACGGGATGGATTTGCAGGAAATTTTACCCAGAGACTGATTTTTTTTTTTGGCACATCCTAGCGGTGATTGAATTGTAAAATATAAAAGTAAGCTGTTTGGAGTAGTGACATCACAAAGTGGCTATTGATGCGTTTGTTCCCCTGATTGCTCTGGTGTGTCTTTGGGGTTGGAGCTCGGGGCTCGGTGGACTGAACAGAGACGCTGAAGTGGAAGACATAGGAGCCGAGCGGCCACAAAGAAATTGAGAGATTCTCGGAGAGTTTGTTGGAGTTGTCGGTAGATTTAGAGGCTGGCAATAACTCGGACATTAATAGAAGAATCTGCATAGATTCTTCCGAAACCTCGGGTAATAATGTGCCTTGACAAATGTTTGCGCTCTCTGAATGCTATTTCTAGTTTAATAGGGTATGAAAGTACCCAACTTCCAGTACATACAGAAATCGTTCTGGTGTAAATATGCCCAAATGTATCCCCAAGGTGTCAGCACTAGCCACACAACCAGCCCACATCCGGTGTTGTCTACTGTCTTGGGGAACACGCAGCCGAGTAATTGATTTCTATCGATACAGCGTGATTAACAGACGGGGAAGAAATACCTGTGTTTCACTTTAACTAATACGGCTTACAAAAGCAGATCATCATCGTCATGAATACCTACATAATATTAAGCAGGTGCTTTGAAAGGTGTGGCTTATTGCCGCAAGAAGGATAGGAGAGCAACATCCAACTACATTTAATGTAATTTATTTCTTAATATGATCAGAAGAAGACACTTTCAAATCTCCTGAACATCTCAAATCTTTTTTTTTTTTTTTGTAAGATTGATGCTGATTCTGGCAAAAATGTACGGAAGCCCCCTAGTGATAGCTATGGCCAAAAATACATCCATTTTTTAATCTGTATCCTCTCTCTGTATATAAATAATAAAAATGTATGTACCGCTTTTGGAGCGGCAACTAACAAATCATTTCATTACTGATTAATCTCGGCCCATAAGGTGAAAGAAAATGGTGAAAGTGTTGATCACACTTTCCCACAGCCCAAGGTAACGTCCTCAAATGTTGTGTTTTGTTCTAAACAGCCGCCCAAAACCCTGAGATATTTAGTTTACTGTCATAGAGGACTGAAGAAATAGGAAAATATTCACATTTGAGAAACTGGATTAGGAAAATATGGAAATAGTCATCTTAAAAATGGCTCAGAGCAGTTAATCGATTATCAAAATAGTTGGCAATTGGTTGAATAATTCATAATCTGCGTTGCAGTTTATGACCCGTATAGTTTTCTAAACTGAGGGTAAAGATTTACAGATTGATTTCCACATAGAAATGTATCAGATTAACTCAAATAAGAAGGACCTATGCAATAATAGGCAGGGGATTTTAATGTTATGGTTGGTTGATGTGACTAAATCACTGTTGCTGTTGCAGTGTGGACATTGATTTGTTCTTCAGCTCTTTGCAAAGTTGTTGTTTTTTTCTGTCTGGCTGAGCGTGGCGTTTATCTAAAAGATTGTTTAAATGAATTTCATCAAACGCCGTATGAATCCGCGTGGGATAAATAGTTGGACGTGGAGTCTGAAGGCTGGTGCGACAGGTTTCTCTCGTGTCTGTCCTTGGACTTGAGGTCGGTGTGCTTCATACACAAGTTTGGAGACAGGCGAGGGTCACAAGAGTGTAAATAATTCATTCCAAATGTTTGCAGAATGAGGTCTTTCTGGCTGGATCGCTGCACCTCCCCTTTCTGGGGCACTTCAGCGAGGAGCCGGCAGACGGCGAGGTGTCCCTCTGTGGTGGCCGCTGACCGTAATTCATCCAAGTTTGATAGGGGAACTAAAAGCCTTCCCTTACTCGGACGAAAGCAGGTGACAGAAAAGGTAGACAGAGGAGTAACCAGATGGCGGACAGGAAGGAAAGTCCATCACGTGGAGAAATGGAGCTTCCAGGGCGACAGGCAGAGAAAAAGGTGTGAGCGACTATAAATCTGGAGGAGGGAGAAAAAGAGAGAGAAGTAGAATTTAAATTTTTTTAAAAAGCATGGATGACGATGGAAGTCAAATAAAAATCTTTTTCTTTTTTTTTTTAATCCTTTGAGAAGTTGCCATTACCTCCATGTAGACGCTGTTTGTGCAGAAAAATCGCCCACGCCTGATTCATCCTTCATCCGTAAGTCTGGACCTGAAGTCCGATGATTATTTTCTGCGAGAAAGGGCTTCTGAGGATCGTAGCTAACCTAAAAATATCTCCTCCAGCGGATGATTACTGAGGATGACATAGAGATTTCGCTCAACACACATCTGAAAGGAAAAACTGACCTTTTTCCGCCTTCTTCAAACCCCACATGCCCTCTGAATTCTGCAGTTCTTCCTCCACCTGTGTGTCTCTGGTTCTGCCTCAACGGCTACGGCCAGTCATTAGAGCTTTTTGCTCGCGGCAAACCCCACAGTGGTCCGAAGATCTGGCAGCTGAGCGGAAAAGCCCAGGGACCAGAGCAGCAGCCGGCCCCTCCAGACTCCGGGAGGGGAGGCAGAGCGTCGCTCCTCATGCAGTCAGTTCATTGTTTCAGGAGGGCGATGGTGAGCAGCGAGACGGAAGAAAAATCTCAGGGCTGCTGCTCCTTTTTTCGATTTTTCTCTCTGACTTTTACCTTCAGGTTTAGAGGAGATTATTTAAATGTATCAAAAGGCTTACAAAAAATATAAGGCAAATGGAATGAAATGGCTTAAATTGTTTTTTCTATTCTGAAAAATAAGCCGCGGTGATCAGTTGGGTCGCGGTTGACTGTGACACTGTTTAGACTCGGCTTTTAAATGCACCAGATCACAAGCAGACAGCGAGACACTTCGCCGTTTTCACCTGTGTCTATCATGTGTCTCCAAATGTGTCCAGCTGACAACTTGTGTTTGGATTTCGCTCAGATTAACATCTGTGAGTACATTTCTTGACTTGTGTAGAACCAGTATTTCCGCTGACAGCAGAAGGATGTCCTCTAATGTTGTTTATGCTCTTTAAGTGGGGTCAAAGGTCAACTAATGCTGAGAGGACAGCTACTGTAAGTTCCTATGAGAATAGCTTAGCTATCATTCGATTGAACTGAACCGTTGTTGTTATTTTTTTACAAGTCAATCATAAAGTCATCAAATATTCTACATAGTAAATTTATGATGCATTGTTTTACATGTTATGTAGGAATAGGAATTTTGAAAGTTATATCCATACGCCACAAAAACGGCCCAGTATGTCGCAATAAGAAAAATTCACTGCAATACCCAACCCTGGTTATTTGCATGTGCAGCATCATGGTATGAATCATGGGTAAACTAATATTTCTTCACGCATCTTGGTTTTTCACCACACATTGAATGGTTTTAGACAAAGACAACCAGCAACTCAACAACACGAACTATGAACTATTAGACTAAAGATATGATATACAAGATCGATTTCCTCGAGTCGATTCTCACGCATCACATTTGGTCTAAATGGGACCAACAGTTAGGAAGTTATGTCCAAAAAAATGCATTTCTTTTGTAATATAGCTCGGCCTAGTAAATTAAATATGAACTATTGAGTTAAATATAATATAAAATGTATAAATATATGTATAAGATCAATCTCTTCGAGTCGATTCGTATTTACATAAATTGGACTAATGCAGACAAATGATTGAGAAATTATGGCCCAAAAACCTTTTGGAGATTAAGTTCCACCTAATGTCATTAATAACTAATGGACCCTTCTTAAAACAACTCCAGGTCTTCTTCTGACTAAGGACTAGGTGGTTATAAAATCTGATAAGATGTTCCATGAAATAGTTCTCGGGTTAAAGCATTATCACGAAGGATCGGAAGCAGCGATGAATAGTCCATAATTTCCCTGATTTATCGGGTATATACTGAATTAATCAACATGTCACGTTGTTTCCTTCAGTCCGCCTGCCTTGCAAAATAAAATGCGATGTTAAAAGTGACTCATGATAAGTAAGAAAATCTCTTTCTTCATAATTGATGGCGTTGCAGGTTTTTACAGAGATAACGAAAAAAGGTGGGTATGTGCGGCATTTCCCCACTTTGGGAAAAACCTGTCCTACAGCCTGTGAGAGTTTAAGTGGATTTATGGAAAGGCTCTCTGGTGCTGAAGTGAGTGACAGGGTTTTGTCTGTGGCTCGGACCAAGGGAAAGCTGTCAAGTAGTGAAATCTTGCAAAATGTTTCTGCTTGTTCGATTCAACTCTGCAGCCTCTGGACTTGGTTGAGCTGATTGAGTTTAATAAAAGGCTGTTCCCTCTGAGGACCACTTGAGGTGAAGACGTCCACGTCAAGGAAATCCAGACAAACTGTCTCAACAGGATGTAGCATTCTATCTCATAGAGAACTAAGGGTTTCTTCATAAGGATCATCTGTATTCTGCGACAGCCCGTCCTAGTCGGAGTCGTGAGCGAGACATTTGGTGATAGCTGAGGTGAAACATGGACGAGTTACCGTTTCATCGGAGGGTCGACACGTAGAGAGAAACAAACCCTTCACGCTGTCAATCGTGACTACAGGCGATTTATGTGATTAGTCAAAAACATAAAGAAATTAGCAAACATACAAGCAAAAAACCCCCAATAAAACACAATAAACACACAGAAAAAACAAAAAATAACCTTTTTTCTTTCTCTTCATATACAATTTATGTATTGACATAATTGACTACAAGAATTATGTAGTTGACAACATACATACAAACATACACTTATACACGCACATATCAAATATACAGATACGCATAGATAATTAAATATATATTTATATTGTATATACACACAATTTAGATACACAAACATTGTAAGTCTATGTAGAGGTTCTATATTTTATATATACAATACTATTCTATTCTACAGTTCTATATTTATTAACCATCTTATTTTTTTAACTGTATATTTAACTAAACTTTCGTATTTTTTCATTAGGGCTGTAAGACACAAGACATAAGAACAATATTAAAATGTCACAATAAATGAAATATTAAAAATATAACGCATTCTTAAATGTGGTGTAAACCGGGCAAAATTTCCAAGTGCATCATTTCCTGCAGGTGTACATTATTTTATGTATCAATAACATTCTCTTTATTTATTCGTAGACACGTTTTCAGTTAAAAGCTGAGTTAGAAGAAGTTGTGTTTGTTTACATGATCGAAATGTAATAAACACTTTATTACTATGTAATAATACTTGAATGTCAGATAGTTGGGTTGTGCTCATCACTGATTAAACACAAGAGGCGTAAGTGATGGATAATGGGGTGTTTTACGATCATCGAACGAGCCCCTGAACGCTTCACCAGATGGGGGCTTCACAAGCCCCGCCCACTGCTCTTCAGGGATGTAGAGAACTCATCTCACAATGTTGCTCTGTGTCTGACTAATTGAGAAAATATAAAATATATTTCTAACAGATTTTGATGGATTAAAAGAGTTGGTTGACGACTGCGACATTTCCCTTCCGGACGACTCAATCATTTCTTTGCACGTTTTGAAGCATCAGACCCGACAACCATGGGGTGAGCTGGCTTGTGAATGACCATCATCCTGTCGCATTAACTACAGGTAGTGATGAAGCGCTTTGAACAGCTTGTCAAACCTCACATCTCAGCCAGCCTTCTTGCATCGCTGGATCCATTCTATCTGGCTTGTCGCCCCAAACGTTCCGCATAGGATGCAATATCCACAACGCTGCACAGAGAACTCCAGGACCATAAAGACACCTAGGCCAGAGTCCTGTACATGGACTTACTGCTCAGCCTGAACATCCCGACTCCTCTATGGATTCTAAAATACCTGTCTGGGAGACCGCAGTCCGTTTTCGTGGAAATAGCAACTCCAACTCAATCACGCTGAGCGCTGGATCCCCGCAAGGCTGTGTACTCGGCCCTCTGCTGTTTACACGGTTAACCCACGACCTGACCATCAAGTTTACCGATGATACCGCAGCAGTGGGACTCATTCGCAGGAATGATGAGTCATCGTACAGGGAGGACACGAAACATCTCGTGGGCTCGATTCATGTGCAGCGGATTTGGACTAAATTGCGCCAACGATTAGCAAGTTAAAAAGCTCCGTCAAATCGAAACTATTAAATTAAATCATGACTTCTACAAGACAGATGTCCTTGAGTCGATTCGTTATGGACTAAATTTGGACTAAATCGGACCAACGGCTGCGAGATTATGGCCTGAAAACTTTTGGAGTATACAACTGATCTTTCCCAAAATCAATCCAGTTCTTGCACTCAGGCCTATTTGGGTATAACATTTGAAAATGATCAAGGAAATCATTTTTGAGTTATCGCGCTAACACGAAGGTTTTGCGGCGGACTCGACGGCGCCGCTTACACTTCCATGATATCCCAGACTTCTCAAGGATATGATAAGCAGTAATGTTGAAAAACAAACAATAAAACAGTGATGTCATGTTTGTGTTTTGGTCTTGAGATAAACTGCCTCCCGGTTCTGTCATTTTCCATGTCTGCAGGAAAACCTGTCATGCACTATTTTGATTCAGTGCACATTTAGTGTGGTCGCCCAGCTGCTCTGTGCCTTAATAGGGCAAGCAGCCTTATGAAAATGACACGGCCGTGTGACATGGAGATCACTTATTTCCTCATTCCTTAGGACACTTACTGTCATATCCCATTATGGTGCAGCAGCAGGGAGAATTGAGCAGACCCTGACAGACTGAGATGAATTTAGATGCAGCGATCTGGTCTGGGATAAGCTTTAATATATTACATTTTATAGTGATGTGGCCTGTCTCTTGTCACTCAATGCGTACTTATCCTCTGAGCTTTGCACATGCATTTCGACACACACACACACACACACTCGCGGCCATCACAATATTACGCCATGTTGTTCGCCTTCCCCTCTCCACCTGTGTCTCCTGTCCGCTGAGATTTGAAGCCTCCCTGAATGAAGCCCCGACATTATGGAATCAAACGGACTAATGATAACGGCACCAGAATCGCATCGACGCCATGTGTTGCTGTTCACCTCGCTCCACTCTGTTTTTTATTAGCAGCGATGGGATTGTTAGCAAAGCAACAAAACCCTCCAAATTGCATTTAGGATGTAATGGTTCAATAATAATCAGTTTTACCCACCACTGCCCTTCTGCTCACCCATCCTGCTCTCACTCCAATGATCTCTTTTCAGCTCTTAAAATCTGTGCAGGTCCACTCCAGTCACACTTTGCTTATAGACTCAAGCCTTATGTGAGGATGTGTTGGAACCAACGGACCGGATAACTGGATCCACATGATGTCACTCCATTCAGCTCCATTCCTCCACTAACTAGGGCTCAGATACCCCTTTTCCACCAAAAAGAACCTGCCGCTAGTTCGGTGCTGGTGCTAATATCATTGCTTAATGGGTTCACATAAAGAAATAAAATCGGATCTTGGCTCTCGAACCAGCAGAGAGTCGGTGCTTGTCTGGCATCAGTTTTGAGGGCTAGGGGTTGGTGCTTAGGGTGTCGAAAAGCAAAGAACTGGTGCTAGGTCAGGTTCTGGCTCCGAATTAGCCCTGGGACCAGCTCGGGGGGAAAGGGGGGACAGTGAGCTTCTTTTGATATCTATAAGTGCCACGGCTGGAGCTGATATTGTTGTGGTGAATTGTTTCATTTTAGTTGTAGTTCTACTCATGGTCCATTTGAAATCATCTGATGCACACAGCTTTTTAAAATCTAGAATACAAGCAGTCATTTCTGCAACAGGAGGTGACCAGCCAATCACTGACTCTGTGCCAGTTACACACATGCACCGCACAGAGGTGCACACCACACACACACACACACACACACACACAAAGCAGGTCGATGGACAGAGCGTCACAAGTATGAGATAATATGGCTACAAAGGTGAGGAAATTTTTCATAATTAATGAGGATAACACAAAAATCCTTATCTACATTAGCTGTTATGCCAACTTCAGAAGACTTAATTGTTTGATCTGGTAATTAGACATTCAAATGTCCTGAATCGAGACTGAATATGGAGACAAGGGCCAACGCTCCTCTCTTGTAGCATGAGAGGATCCATCCTTAGACTCTGCTTGGTTGTAACAACTACAGACAGATAACAGCCAGCAAGACCGTCAGTTCTGGAGAAGCTACGACCCACTCAGCTTACCATCACAATTTGGTCTTTCTCCATTTTTCCTGCTTCCAGCACCACATCTTCTGGACAAAGGGTTTATTTCCCGCCTAATATATCCCATGCAGTCACAGGTGCCATGGTAACAGGATTGTCAAAGTTATTCTTATTTCTCCAGTCAGTGGTCATAAGGTTATGGCTAATCAGCAGAATGGAACCCCCGGGGCCTTCTAGGCATTCTTTCATTGAATAATTATTCTCTTCTAACTCTAACGTTGTTTTCTCATTTTCTATCTGGTTTGCTTCAGAAGAGAAAGTGTTACCGTCCTGAAAACATCAAAACTGAGTTATCCAATCAGATTTTTTTGGGGCATTGCTGTTGCTGGACGGAAAAAAAGTGAGAGCTGGCCCGTTGACTGGCTGTGACTTCATCAGCAAGAGAGGAAGGCTTGGCCTTGTGTTTTTCTTGAGCGAGTGACAGCTGAAGTAACCAATCTAATATTGATTTAAAGTGGGTGGGGTCAAACAAAATCCTCCTATCTCAAATGTGACATCTGTTAGTGATGCAGTATTTTGTGATTCTGTGGAATAGCGCTAGAAACCTTCATGGTTTCGGTGCGTGTGTCGTAGCAGTTTGTGTTTACGTTGAACCTCCTTTTAACACTTTCTTTCGCAAGATTAATGTTACTGATAAAAGTTATTGGAGGGCAGCTTAATCGCGGGACTATAGCGCTGAAGGGCCAGTTTGAAAACTCGCAGCTCGCCACCGCTAATTGCCGTAGGGTGGTTAGTCCCATAACCAACTACAACGCCGAGCCGCTAGGTTTTAAAAGTGAGGAGTTCACTGGTTACTTTCTGGTATGTGCCAACAGGGATGATTTAAAAAACTTTAACTAGATATGAAAAGAATTGCACCAGCAATGACGCCATTTTGTGCCAGGCAATAGACAGAACCCTCTCTGATTCCACTATGCCTCGCTAACCTTGATACTCAATGTACACAACATAGCAACTGGTGCTTAAGTAATCAGACAGAGCTCTTGCACCTGCTGGCGAAGTGTCTCCTGACCCAGCCAATTATAATTTATTCATAAAAAGCTGTTATCTGATTATCCCCATTAATCAGTATTGTTGGTCCCTGCAAACATGGCATGAGGACAAACCGGAGATCCGTGTTTCTCCTCGCGTCTGCTGCAGGAGAGGAAAGAGCAGGATTTCGATAGTGAGCATCATTCAACAATTTATAAAATGAGGAGTGGGGGTGTATAGGGGTATGCTAGACAAAACAAGCCAGGGAGCCAAGGCTATGAATAATGTAGCGGAGGAAAACACTACATTATGTTGTCACACCACTGCCATAAACAGACAATTAACATAATAACAAACACACACACACACACACACACACAAAGACACGCAAACCACAGGAGAAGGTTCTAGTCAGGGTCGTACTTATGATGACAAATCTCTGCAAATGAACAGAGATTACAATCGGTTGATAGCGAGAACTGCAGTACTTTAATGTAGGATTCTTTCTTTGCTGTCCCTCTTTGTTTGCTTTCAGTTTTCCTGATCTTTGAAAATCTGTCCTCCAAAAACTATATTTGTTCTATATATACATATCCTAATGCCCTCATTCTTATTCAGCCCAGACCCGCTCAAACATTTCCCCATTCAATACTTATTTGAATGGGTTTTTCAAGGCCGCTCTCCTCCCACTGCAAGTGCGGGATTTACTTTGGTTGCCATCACTAGGCGGTGGTGTGGCGTCGCTGATGTTCTCATTGATGGGAGGCTAATCAAGGCTTTAGACTATAACACAGGGTCAAATACGGGGCAGGGTCAAATCCTCTTGCTTTTGAAAGCAGCACTTTTAAACAAGATTTTATCAAACCGATCACTTCTTTTCTTATATTTATATTTTATAGTTTTTATTTCTCTAATGTGAACCTTTGGTTGGCAATAAGATGAAGTAATCCATGTTGGGAAAATATTTTTTTGACAAACTCCTATAACTGAGACATACAAACACTCAGTGTTCCCAAATCCCATTTACACAAAAGCAATACCTCTATGACTTAATGACATGGCTCTAGTGCCTCTGTGATGTAATAATTAGGCTATAGTACCTCTATGACTTAATGACATGGCTCTAGTGCCTCTGTGATGTAATAATTAGGCTATAGTACCTCTGTGACTTAATGACATGGCTCTAGTGCCTCTGTGATGTAATAATTAGGCTATAGTACCTATGTGATTTAATGACATGGCTCTAGGGCCTCCGTGATGTAATAATTAGGCTATAGTACCTCTGTGACTTAATTAAATGGCTCTAGTGCATCAGCAAGATGATGAGGTGGCCCTAGTCGCTCTGTGATATAATGATTAGGCTATAGTACCTCTGTAACTTAATGGAATGGCTCTAGTGCGTCTGTGATGTAATGAAATTATTTTAGTGCTTCTAAAATGAAACGATATGGCTGTAGTACCCCTGTAACTTAATGAGATGGCACTAGTGCCTCTGTGATGTAATTATGTGGCTCTAGTACATCTGTGACTAAATTACATGGATCAAGTGCCTTTGTGATGTAATAAAATTACTCTAGTGACTCTGTAATGTAATGAAGTGGCTGTAGTGACTCTATAAGGTAATGATGTGGCCCTAGTGGTTCGTTGATATAATGATGTGACTCTAGTACCTCTGTGATGTAATGAAATTATTTGAATGCTTCTATAATGTAACGTGATATCGCTGTAGTACCTCTGTAACTTAACGAAATGGCTCTAGAGCCTCTGTGATGTTTTCTTTAGGGCTCTAGTACCTCTCTGACTTAATGGCCTGGCTCTAATGGCTCTAGCGGATTTAAAAAATCTGCTGCATCAATTTTAATGTTTAAAAGCTCCAAAATAGGACGTCCATTCCAAATAAATGGGAATTTCGCATTAAGATACATTTCAACGTAAAATCTTATCACAATCTTTCTGCAAGGATTCTTGTGCCCAATTTGAAACAAAAGTATTGCAATATGTTTCTAGCTGTATAACTTTACAATGAAGTAAGTAACAAAGTGATCGATAGAGTTCTATGAGAGTTCAGAGCAGAAAATTCAGATTTGAGACATCATTGAATCACTGAATATTTATGACAGAGTTTTAGGTTGTGTTCATTCGGCTCAGTCGAAGCAAGCCTGCTCACAACAAACTTGATTTTTAATATATACTGCTGGATCATTGACTTTACACACACAGGACTTTTTAAAGTGTTTACCTGAAGCCTTATGTCTCTGTGGTAAACTTTTACCTGGATTTTTAGCTTTTGACATAGCTGTGACTTACATGAAGGTACGTTCTCAGTAGTGTTTGTTTGTTTATTGGTTGTTTTGATGGGTTGACTCATTATTAGATTGTTTCGGTCATTGGTTGGATGATTCACTATTTATTTTATTGATTAGCTGGTTTCGTTGGTTTGTTATTTGTTATGTTCTTTGGTTGGTTGGTTCATTTATTGTTTGATTTGTTCATTGGTTGGTTGGTTTGTTATTTGTTTCGTTCAGTGGTTGGTTGGTTTGTTATTTGTTTCGTTCAGTGGTTGGTTGGTTTGTTATTTGTTTCGTTCAGTGGTTGGTTGGTTTGTTGGTCCGTTATTTGTTTCGTTGGTTGGTACATTGGTTTTAGTCTTTGGCATGAAAGGAACCCAATTTTAATGAGGACCTAGATTAAGGGGTAGGTGCGGGATTGACTTTTTTGTACAATATCTTCAATATGCAATATCAGACAACATAAGGCATATGTATGGGGATGGGATCAATGAATGTGGGTAATTCATTGTGTATCCAAATAAAAGTCTGATTTAAATTATTGCTAGGAACGTTAAATTCTACTTACAGGTCTAAAAGTTGGATTTTGAATTAGGCCTGATTGTCTTAAATGGGAATGTTAAGCCTTGGTGGAGATATGTCTTCTTCATTTTAGTTTTAAATAAGACGGCAGATGTGATACTTTGAGGAAAGAGATGGATGGCCAAATCTTTTGGGTCAAGTCTTGTAGATATAGACTTAGACTGAAATCCCCATGTTGAACCAACAGACGTAGATGATGTTGGAGATTACAGGAAGAGGCATCTCTGTTTTCTTCTTCCTCTTTTTCTCACTCCTCTACTGAGGGGCTGTCTTTGGAAGGTCATGGAGATAAGGTGGAATGTTGCACTGCTGGGGAGATAGAGATTAATGCCACATCAATAGAAGGATCTCTAAGTATCTGATGCTGACTAGCAAGAAGGCGGTGACGTCTGATTATTTCATCCAGAGCTAATTAGTTCAAAATGTTACTTTTTATCAGTGGAAACTTGGATATTTTTCCTCTAAACATCCATTTATTATCTATAACCATCAGAGATTCAACACATAAAAAAGACAACCATCCACACTCACCAAATAACATCAAGCTTTTCTTCTTTAAGATTATTCTACAGGTCATTTCATTTTCTGTGTACGGTTCACAGTTCCATCCAGATGAATAAAATATCTACACACACTATAGAATTAAGAGTGTCCAACTGTCTCAGAACTGTGGGCAGCATTTCTTTTTGATCTTCGTCTTCTTTGCGTTAGCGGCTAACAGCTAGTTGTTTCTTTTCTGATCTCCCTGTTGTGGGTCAACACACAAAAAACATTGTCAAAACGTTAGAACCCCACTCTGTTTTTTCACCTTCCTGCAACGTTTATAGCGATGTCACTATAATCCGGTTGAAATGCCTGGTACTGGCTCAGAAGTAGAACAGCACTTTTGCTGCGTACTCCTGGCAGTTATAGTAACAGGCGGACAAATTAAAAGCACCATCACATTGAATAACAGGAGGATAATTGTGGAAACCCTCCAGGAGGGTTGGGTGCAGCGTGGGACCAGCAAGGATAAGGACACTGACAATGACTGAGGTCATTGTTGAGGGGTTTGTGTGAGTGCACAAGGTTCAAGTGTGTTCAAGGAGTGATATCATTGGTAACAAGATTGAGTTTGGTGAGCCAGAGTTCTATGGATGCCTCAGCGCCTGTATCTGCCTTAGAAGACGTGCAAACCACCTCAGGTTTGTGCCAGAAAACATGCTAAACGCAGCAAACGAACGGAGAGCCGCACAGTTTCGGCCTACGCCGCTGACTTGTCAACTGGAGAGTGTTGGTGGTTAAGGATTGAAACACTCTGTGAACTTGGGTCCCCCAAATGACCTCCTCTCAAGGTCAAGGCTGCATCCACTTTCAAATGATTGTAGTTTAAAAGCTTGGATTGATTCAAACAACAGATTCAAATATAAAGTAAAGATTTGCTGAAAGCATTTTGGTTAATGTAAATTACTTTTCTTCTTCTATTTCTTCTACTACTTCTTCTTCTTCTTCTTCTTCTTCTTTCAGCTATTCCCTTCAGGGGTCGCCACAGCGGATCAGTTGTTTCCATCTTGCGATATCTTCTTCATCTTCATTTTTTTAAATTAGTTTTTGAGCCAAAACCTCATTTCCTTCTGCCGCGTAGCTGTCTGCTGGATATAAAATTATCATTCAACATTAATATGTTGTGTTCATACAGGTCTGTTTCTGTTAAATTAAGTTAGAACAACAAACTGAGTAAGACACAAAACAGAAACCGGTCCAATAATTGTTCACAGCACCATGTATCTACAGATTGTCTCACATTGATTCACACGTCGTCTCTGTGTGTCTGTCTGCCTCCCTCCGTTTCTCACCCCGTAATCCGGGATCTGCTGTGCCTGAGGTGCTTCAGCCCAGAGAAAATTACATTTATACTGACACTGAAAGGCAGGTCATCGCCTCTAGTGGAACCAAAGTGATGCTGGTTCTTGCCCCTGTCAAGTTTCCTTTTTCATAGAGCTCTTTCTGGGGGGCACAGGTTTGCAGTTCTCTAGAGAGCACCTTGTTCCAAATGACCAACCTGCTCTCATTGAGCTGGTTTCTCATCCCAACCTGCAGTCTCCCTAAACGTCCTCCTCTCCTATCCGATTTTATCATGTTTGAAAAAGGCTCCAGAATGTCACAGTCAGGCAGAGCCATCCCTGGTTCTGGCTGGAGGTCAGGGTTCAATTCCGCTTGGCCTTCCCAGGATGGGCAGGCAAGCTGTGAGAAGGAGGGCGTGGCCAGGTAGGGCCCACCTTCTTCCCCTTGCCCCCTGCCAGCTCAGAGAAAGCATCAGTAGAGGGCAGGAGAGGGGTATCAATCCAGGTTCTGTATCACATGGAGCCGGCGTGAATGGAGAGCCCTGGTAGTCCGGTATGATTGACACAACCATCAATTGTTGTCAATTGCAGGAACCATCAATGTTAGAATCTCACAATTTGCTTGAATAATTAAAATTATAGTCCATACACCTCAGCCCGAATACAGTGTCGTCAGTGGCAGGAGCTTCTTATCGAGTTATAACTGCTTCTCATTTGCAGGCCTTTGGCGGCCTGCAGCTTCTCCCTGCTGATATTAGCTCTGAGATGTAAAACCCAAAAGCCAGTTTATTACAGGGCCATCCCATAGTTAAACAACCTTGAAACAGGAACAACCATGCACACTGAGGAGGAAGTTGGAGAACCGAAAAGGAACTCCAGGGTTTTCGGTTCTCCACATATATTTCTCATTTATATTTTAAAAAAAGGTTTGTGTGGAGATTTAGGTCGTAATCCTACTCTAGACTTTCATGTGTCCCGCAGAATGGCCAATCAAATTGGCTTCCCTAGATAAAAAAGTAATGCAGTAATCTTCAGCGATGATGCAGAAATACACAGAAATAATCTACAACGATAAGGTAGAAATGCGATGTGATAACACCAAAATCTACAGTAATAATTCAGAAATATACAGTAGTAATGTAAAAATATACTGTTATGCAGACAATAAAGTAGTAATGCAGATCATCTACGGCAATAATAAAGATATCTACGGTGATAATTAGAAATCTACAGAGATAGCACCAAAAATCTACAGTGATAATGCAGAAATTGTGGGTAATAATATATAGAAAACTACTAGATAATTCAGAAGCCTGCAGTACTAATGTGGAAAACTACCATGGCGATTTAGAAATGTACAGTAATATTGTATGGATCTATCATGATAATGCAGAAATAGGCAACGGTAATGTCAAAATGTATGGTAGTAATACAAAAATCTACAGTTTTGCAGTTAAACATTTACTGTAATAATGTAGAAATTAACATTAGAATGCAGAAATCTACAGTAAAAATTTAGAAAAAAGAACGCGAGAATGCAGGAAACTGAAAAGGTGATGTAGAAAAATTACAACGATAATACAAAAATCTACGGTAATAATGATTAAAGGCAACTATTGATCATGCAGAAATCCCAAGTAATAATGTAAAAAAAATAGCATGTTGTTGCAAAACTCGACAGTAACGATGTATAAAAATACCATGATGATGCAGAAATCTATATTATTAATAGAGAAAACTACCACTGTCATGCAGAAATCTGCAGAGATAATGTAGCAAATTACCGCGATGATGCAGAAATCTACATTACTAATGTGGAAAACTACCATGAAAATGCAGAATCTAAAGGGAAAATGCAGAAATCTGCAGAGGTAAATGCTTGAGTGAAGAAGAATTCATTTGTAAGATTGACCATTAAAGTAAGCTGAGGTCATAACAGGGACCGCCCCTTTACCGAACTGCTAGGGTCAGTTTTTTCGCCTAATGGCGCCATTATGTCACCTCCCACCCCTGAGATGTATGTAGATCAGATGTTGTGTCAGAGGAGCACCTGCTGGGGGGCATGTGGCCGGCTCTTTAGTCTGATGGAGCTGGAGACGGTCAGCGGTGCTAGCCCTCCAGTCAAGGGGTCTCAGACAAACAGTGAGATAGTGTCTCTCTCAGGCCGGAGGGGACAGCAGTGACAAGCCCATTGGTATAAATCTCCCCCTCCTCTCTCTCTCTCTCTCCCTCTCTCTCACAAACACACAGACACACACACACACATGCCATTCCTTCCACCATTATCACAGCTTAATCCCACTCCAGTCTGACATTGCAGATCCGAGTCAAGGTGGCGTTTGTCTTGTTTCTCTTCGGGGCGGGGCTGCGTTCTACGCTCATGCATTAAGGTGCTCTCTGAAGGTGATGAATATTATAATCTGAAATTATCCTAAAAATGTAAATTTACCCACATTGAAGAAAAAATACTACGATACTTTGCTACAAGTGTACCAAAAAGAGGCACCAGCTGATTATTATCTACTGACATGCTAATGACCAATTAGCCAGCCTGCATATTTGTGTAATTACATTGTAATTACAGTTAAAAGGCTTTTTTTTAGGGTGTTTCGACTTAAGTGTACAATCACCAGTAAGTAATGACAGTTACCTCAGCTTGATTAATATCTGCATTTATGGCACGACCTTTTCTGCATTTATTAGCTAGACTGGATTTCCATTTCTGATATCGGCAACATCATTCACCCAGTTAAAACTCTAATTATTGATATCTATAACATCATTCTGGAATTGTAACCTTCTACGTTTCTCATTACAGATATCTACAAATCCTTTTCAGATAGGGACAATTCACATTGCAGATATTAGCGAATGTATAATGACTAATTCCAGTTTTTAGATATCTTCAGTTAAATTCTGACGAGTAATAAATCGAATTCCAGATATCTCTAATCCCACAGTTTCACCAAGATATCATTACTTAGCCCAGTTTTAAATATCTTGGATTAAGTTTTTACTAAAGGACTAGTCAAAACTGAACTAAAAATGACTATTTATCAATAATTTTGTCCAAAATATAAAATAAAAATTGAAGGAGAATTATGAGAAAAAGATCTTGCATCTGTAACTTTATCTGTTACTTATTATGTTGGGAAACTTGTGTTTCGTAGCTTTATTACTATTTAACTTGAACAGCATGAGCATTTCATTGCTCAACCTCAACTGCCAAGGATATTTTATAATATGTAGAACTCCGAAGAATGAGTCTTTCACTGCTGTGTTTCAATTTCTGTGACGTCACTCGGCGCAGATGTTGAAAGTCAGGATAAAACGTATACATGTGCCGGCATCCCGACATATTATTGCATTATAATGCAGAATAAGTACGATACTGCAAATGTCAAATCACAAAACGGTTGTCCATCAACCACTTAAAATCGCAAAAAAATCCCTCTCTAGAGGCAGTGTTATAAAAAAATCATACTTTTAGCTGATCATACATGAACGAAAGTGTCAGCCCTGTAAAGAACTGGCAACTGGTCCTGGGCGTATCCCGCCTCTCGCTCAATCTAGGATAAGGGGATAATGAATGAATATTCCATTTATTCATAGCGAAACCCAAAAACTTCCACACTGCACCTTTTGGTAAGCTACAATTAAAAGTTCTATGAAAGAGAGAGGGTGGCTGATGCCCGAAAAAGAAAAAGACATGAGTTCTCTCAGACTGAAAGTTTTGGGGGAATGTTTTCATGAGGGATGGCGAGGTTCTTTTACGTCTTTCAGCTGCTCTCCAATTAGCTCTCCAAACAATCGAGTTTCATCCGCTTTTTGGAGCTGGCTAATATTTTACACCTGATGCACATCCTGACGGAACACGGCCTGATTTACCGGGAGGATGTTGATGCTGATGTCTGGGTGCCGAGGCACAAACTTTACAGGGATTTCAAACTTCACAAGATTAGTTCTCCGGGCCAATTTAGGGGTCGTCACGGCGGAGTCTCATCTGCATTGCAGAGCTGGCACAGGAAGCAACCTGGTCCAATTTGTCCGGGATTGGGGCCAAGACCATAAGTGCGTTAAATCGTTCACCCTTGGTGGCCGGGGGTGGGGACTCCAGTGGGATTTGACAATATAATACCTACAAGATGCTGGATAAGGTTATGTGTTCGGTGCTAATCTTAAAGTCGAGCTCACACAGGTAGGAGGACAGAGTGAATGCACACAGCCAACGTTTGGGTTTCATTTTCACCTGCATGTTTTCACCTAGTTAGGATTCTTACTAGTTCAACTACAAATAATACATTTGATATAAATATGTAGAGGGTCGGATGCCGTGACAATGTGTTCTTATCCACGTTCTACACAAAGAAACGAGTTAATTCCAATCATTTCAAGGCGGTAATATTACTATTTACGTATTTTTCTTGATTCTAATACTGAAAGAAAATGGGTTCCGTAGACTCTGAACAGAACAGAGGAGTTGATTAATGGACCGGGACTGGCGAGCAAACATAGAATTTACATATGATCCACTTCAGACCTGCCAGAGAGGAGTTGTTAAAGAATGGATGGTACTTCAGAATGAGAGTTAAATAATTGATTGCTCAGTATGTTAAAGAGGACGACTAGACAAAGGTCACGGGGTTGTTCACACCGTTACTTTGCTGGTGTCGGGTGAAAAGGGTGTGTGACGAATCACTCTGTGTCCCTCTGTGGTCGCGGCGCACACCGAGCAGGATGGGTAATAAGTCCCTGTTGGCACCATTCTAATCACTGCTTGAGATGGAATCTTGAAAGTGTGACTTCCTGTCTAATGCCTAGGGACAAGTAGGGGCTCGGTAGACGGATGATCTTGGGCCAGGGTTTTAGTTGGTGAGCTCTGTTCTGTCTTAATTATCTATCGATGAGGTGTTGAAGGCATTATTATGTGCAGCCCTCAATTACAAATACTGATCATTTCTAAACCTTGTGCTTCGTTGAGGTTTACTCACATACTGGGAAAAAAAAAAACTTTTGAAAAGAAAAACACTGAAATACAAAGGTTTTTTTTTTAGTTAAATTTTCTTCTGGCTTCTTAATTTTTGTTTTTTTTGTTACCAAACATGTCAACCTCTTAATTTCAGATGCATTTAACTAATTCTGATCTGTATAATAGTGACGCTGTTCCTTCTTTTAAGATCATTACGTACTTAGAATAAGATAACAATTTATCTTATCTCAGCAAATCATCCTTGTTCCTGCACTTTTCCTCCTTACTGCCGGCCTCTACTATCTTCACTGATGGCCTCTACTACCCTCACTGCTGGCCTCTAGTCCCCCACTGCTTGCCACTTATACCATTGCTGCTGCCTTCACTAGAGGCATTTACTACCCTCGATGCTGGCCGCTACCAACCTCACGGCAGGCCTGTACTACCCTTAGTGCTGGCCTCTACTAACTTTCACTGCAGACCTCTACTACCATTGCTGCTGGCCTCTTCAAACTTTTACCGTAGACCTCTACTACCCCTGCTGCTGGCCTCTACTAAATTTTCTACAGGACACTACTACCCTTTCCTGCAGCCACCGTCATCATATTTCTGATGGCACCCCTGACAAAAGCAGCCGGCATCTCCATTGAGAACGGTTGGGCTAAAGGATTTAAAGTTGAATGTTTTGACTGTTTAGCGGGACAGTATGAACGTTCAGAGGTTATCACTGCTGTCGCCTCACAGCACGGAGATTAAATCACGCCGCTGACCTTGTGTGTTGGCGCAGGGACACCTGCATGACCCTCCCATAAGGACTGAGCGGAGGAGTGGAGGTTAAAAGCTGACCATGTAATCCCCGTGCTAAAGGCCTGCCATCGCCCTCTCATTTCCTGTTAGCTGCGTACGGCTTGATGGAGTCACGGAAAACTCCCAGAAAATGCATAAAAGGATTAATAAGATGATGACAATGGAACTATGGAACAATGGAGTACCCCTTCGGTTCTCCTATGGGAGAACCGAAGGGGTACTACCGACCCCGCATTCGGAATTTAATCTGGCGTTTCAATAAATTGACTTTTCGAGTCATGGGAGCGAATTTGTCCGTTCTCACCGGCTCCATTACCGCGGGGCAGCGTTTTGCTGGGATGGCGCTAAACAGGCAGTGGATGGACACCGGCGTATTACCTCTGTTTAACAGATTAAATGGCCGACATATCGACTGCAGTTCCCCCCCCCCGCGGGGATTCATTTGCTCGGAGTAAGCTCAGATCATTGTCTTTTTTTCAGCGTTTTAAGAGAATTGAGACTCCCATCATGGCCACCCCCTTCACGGCTGTGTGTGTGTGGGGGGGGGGGGGGCCTGCCTAACCAATCATTCTTATTGAAATGATGGCCTTGATTGAGAAATGCAGGCCTTTAGCTCTGTAGCTGAGGGGGGGGGGGAGTTGACTATGTAGGGGACATTCATTGATCCAAGCACAGAAGGGGATCAGGGAAGGCTGAGCAGCAAGAGTGAGCTGATTATGGTAATGCTTCAACCGATCGATTAGAGGGATGTGCGTTTGAGGCTCCAATAAATCCTCCCTCATACCTTTGCTCGCGGCGAAGTGTCCTGGATTCCTCAGCGTGATCAGGACTGAGAGACTTGTACGGAATACCAAACACCACATCAACAACCCACGCAATACCTAAAAAATAAATGAAGGCAAAATATGTACTTCATACGACATGTGCGTGGAAATACTCAACAAATAGACGAGGGGAAGGGTAAAAGGATCGGTTCAAGTCTTCAGCCTCATTAGTGACGTTTTTTATATATATAATTTAGGTTGCGATGATGAAATTGGCTTGAATTTGTTGCAGGTTGTACATTTTCGGGGGTGAATCTCTGTCATTTTTTCCTCACATCCCTGAAAAACTATGTTAATAATTCATCGTGTGAGAAGATTTCTCCTCAGAGCAAAGATTTGGAGGAAAAAAAATTGACCCCCATTGAAAATGAAATTTTTGATTGTGCTGACATCAGAGAAAGAAAATCATTCATTCATTCATTCAGTATTGTCAAGCTTTCATTCTGGAATCTTTTCCCTTTGTTGATCATGTTGGGGGAAATGAACTCTACTCATTTCCTGTAACGGCCTTTTTTTGTTGTATGGCAGAACGGAGAAAGGAAATGGTTGTGACTGAAATAATGTGTGTGTTCATGTGGATGTCAGAGAGTCCTGTGTGTGTGTGTGTGTGTGTGTGTGCATATATATGTGTGTTTATGTGCAGCATAGTAGTTATAATTCTTCTCTTTCTCGTACATGAACACGCCATAACCGGAAATTAAAGGCTTGTATACCTAAAAAAAAGCTGATCCTATGCTGTGGTCCCCCGACAGCCAGGGTATATACCTGAATAGCCCCCAACCCCCCTGCGTTGTACAAGCAACCCCCCTGATTGAACTCCTCAAATTGAAAATGAAAATAGGAAATATGTCGATTTCCACGTATAGAAGAAGTTAGCTGTGTTGCTGGTTATATATCTGCGTATCGGCCCTGTGATGAACGACTCCGCCTCGGTGTACCCATCCTCTCGCTCAATGTCAGCTGGGATAGGCTCCAGCCCCCCGCGGCCCTGAACAGAGGAATGAACATGCTCCTCTTTGAGGGACAATCCTCTTCAGCTTCTGCTCACCTAGACACTTAATATTCGTGGTATCTGTGACATATTCTTTCCATGTTTATGTTGCTTGTCTGCTCTGGATCCAGGAGATTCATCGGGCTCCGGTTTGGGGAGCATTTGCTTCGCTGCAGAGCATTTAATCGGTGGAGCATGCATGTAAGACGTCAGCATCACGTCATGTTCATTTAATCATGGCGCGCCAAAATGGTGATCAAGATTAAAATTGGATTAGGTCCACAGCACCTCCTGGGAGCCGGTTGAGAAAACTATGTCCTTAAAGGTGCAGTGCGCAGAATTTATTAAAGTCTGGTCGTACCACCTTCCGATAGTGACTCAATAATGAAGATTAATACAGTAAACTAGTTTTCCAAGGTCAGTAATAAAAGAAGACGGATTTCCTTATGTCAATTCATATGAGCTGAATTTAGACGGAATTGGACTTACGGTTTGGATATTATAGATGAGAAATGTGTTTTTCCACAGAACAATCCCAATAATGAGTAAAACAAAAACTGTTGTAGTGAAATATACAATATACAATATATATATCCTCGTGGAGAAACATGTGATTTTGCAGAAAGAGCGAAATCGGATCAATTACAGTAAAATATGGCAGATACAATTTCGATCTCATCGAAGTGTTTCATAAGAGGTACATTTGAACAAAATCGGACCAAATGGTTACGAAGTGAGTGTTCTCCATAAAAACGCCCCTTAGTGAGTAAAATATGAACTATTAGAGTAAAATATGAACTTTACAAGATAAATCTGCTGGAGTTGATTAATCTACACTAAATTTGAACTAAATCGGACCAACAATCGAGAAATGAGCGTCCTAAAACCTTTACAGATTAAGCTCCCTCTAGTGTCGGAAATATACAACCCACCTTTCAAAAAATCGATCCAGTTCTTCATCAAACCAAGATCGTTGGGGAAGGTTATCAAATTTGAAAGACAGCCATGAAATAGTTTTTTGACGGACACTGACGTGGTGGAAGGGATGAAAATTCGGGGACACACTTATTTGTTTTAAATTCCGGTACGATTGACAGTTGGGGCGGGAGCAAACACTCGGTGAACATTGTTGGGGAATGACGAAAAAGGTTTCGCCCATTGTTTTGAAGAGGTTTTGTCGGGAGTCGGGGATGGAAGCAGTTAGCCATCTGCAATATTTTCACAATCTCTTTTCCTATGCTTGTTATTTTTCATGAACAATTTTCAGCTGATTTAAAACCAACAAAATCATAGCTACGAATATTATATTCCATTCATTCAATGAAATACCCCCTTAATGTTAAATACTGCGTCGTAAACTGAAATAACTCTTAAAGAGTAACACAAAATAAACGTGACTAAAATCAGCCGCAGAGCTTGAAAAGCTTTCCCAAAATAAGTCCAGTTCTTCCTCACATTAAGGTTTAGAACCTATGCTATCGTCACTAACAGCAAGGGTATATCCCTGAAAAGTCCCCAATCCCCTGCGTTGAACAAGCAACCCCCCTGATTGACCCCCTGAAATAAAAATATGACGTTATGTCGTTATGTCATCCTCATCCTCATCCTCCCAAAAAATTCTTCTTATTTTGGGAGGATGCAGCCTCACAGAGACACCCAGACACATGATGGGGCTGGAACATTTTCTTTTTCCAGAGAGTTAATCATCGGCTTGATGAGATAAAGATGACCAGTGAAGGCCATTACAGTTTTATTTGGTGCGGCTGAAGGATTAGAGGGAAGGGGATTAATACAGTGAAAGGAGGCCATAAATAAATGCCGCTCTCCCTTCTCTCATTTTTTATGCGCTTTAATTTCCCTCTAGATCGGCCAGATCTGCCCTGACAATGCCTGAAGCAGGAAATGTAAAACAAGTGAAGGTGCCGTGAAACACAGTCACATCTGAGGCAGGTTGAGCGATTTTATTCCCTTTACTTTACTTTATAGTCATTAATTGACACTATATGGACCAGAATTGTGCTAAAAATCATTACAATATGAAGAAATTTGTGGAGATTTTCTTTCAGCCTCTGCCTCTCCATGCAGCACTACTCTACTCGAAATTTACCGTCGTTGTTTTCATTCCCGGTTGCAGGAAAGATGTTTTTTTTTTGTTCCTCTTGATTGCCTCCCTGCTGCAGAGTTCAGCAGGAAGCGGTCAGCTTGTTGCATCATCAGCCGGCCTGACGTGACCGCAGTTTGGACGCGCGGCGTTGATTCACCTCCAAAGCTTCGTTCTCTCTCTCTCTCTCACTCTCTCTCACTCTCTCTCCCCGGCTCGGTTCGTCTTTGCTCTGCGGACAGCCGCCGCCCCCCGCCGCATGGCGTGTCGCTCATTTCCACGACAGGAATGTGATGCGAGGGATGATGCTAGGGTTTTTCAAGAAGTCCTGGCGCGGTTGCCTGTGTTAGATTAACATTAATGAGGAGGCTCGCACACCTCGCTATTACTTTGCATCATCACGCTCACAAGAGAATTTAATATTTACACTTTCCCGGGGCTGGATGAAATCACGCGCTAAAAATGTAATTACGTCTGCTTTATTGAAAATCTTTGAAAACTACACAGTTTGATCTCTGCTGAGGAGAGCGATCAGAGGGCGGTCAATCGTATTCCCAACTGGAGGTCTCAGCCGGCCGTCCCACTAGCTTGTTGCTGATTTTGCTGATTAATGACTCCCAGCTCCCCTCAGTCATGATTTTTCATGTTCGCCCGCGGTAACGGAACTGCACTCAACACATGAAGTGCCTGCTAGTCGCTTACTCTGCCGCTGTGTGGGGGGAAAGTCACTCACGTTCAAAAGCAGGTAACCATGGAGACGCTTAGACAGTAGTAGCTTTTGCCTTCCAGCCGATGACTCATAAATAGGAGGCGTCGGTATGCGGTAACACGTCACAGTGGTTTTTCACTACGAGGAACACGCTCTGTGAATAAAACAAAGGAGTGGATATCAAATCTTTGTCCGCTGCACGGTTTGGAAATAAATCCCATACAAGATAATTGCATTTTGGGATGGATTCTTCAATCAAGAAAAATAGTAGCAATACTTTAGAGACATGAGAAATATCCTGCATTATCTGTCCAAAAGGCTCTTTCCAAGCCCTTGTGAAGAGAATCCAACTCAAAACCAGCTTGTCTAAGATTTTCTTTTATGTCTAGTTATGGTCCTCAAATCAGAGATACTACATTAAACTAGGCCTACGCTATCGTCCCCGACAACAAGGGTACATAACCGAAATGTTCCCAATCCCATGCGTTGTAAAAGCAATCCACCTGATTGAACTCCTCGAATTAATTAAGTAATGTCCACAGGGTTTTTCCTAAAAAAAAAAAAAAAGCTCCCCCTAGTCAGTAAAATATGAAATACTAGAGTAAAATTTGATGGATACCAGAGAGTCCTCCTCAACCTAATTCATATGCACCATATTTTGTCTTAATTGGACCAACGGTTAGGAAGTTATGTTCGCAGAAACAGTGTTGTTTTTTGTAATAAAGCCCCTAGGTGAGTAAAATATGGACTTTTGGAGAAAATATCATAAATACAACATAAATCTCCTTGAGTCAATTCATATGCAACAAATTTGGACTAAACTGAACATTGTTGGAGATAAAGCTCCCCCTATTGTCAGTAATATACAACTAACCTTTTCTTAAGATCAATCCAGTTCTTCCTCGCACTAAGATCTATTTGGGTATAAAATTTGAAAATGATCCATGAAATAGTTTTTGGAGTTATGTCAGAAAATCTTAATTTTTCCCTAAAAAGCTCCCCTTAGTGATTAAATATGAACTATTAGGGTAATATATATATATTGATTCAAACAAAATAAATCTCCTTCGGTCGATTTGGACTAAATTGGACCAATAGTTGACAAATTTTGGCCCCTAAAACTTTTGGAGATAAAGTTCCCCCTAATGTTGGAAATATAAAACAGACCTTTCTCCAAAATCAATCCACTTCTTCCTCGCACTAAGGTTTGTGTGGGTGTAAAATTGAAAATGATCCATGAAAATGTTTTTGAGTTGCTGCGTTAACGCAAGCCGTCGTTGATGATTCCATAATGTCCCCGACTTTTCCGTGATATGATTAGATTATCTTTCTAAACCTTCATATTATGCTCAGCATCATCATCACCCCCATTCAATGTTAAACATCTGTAAATAAATGGTTGACATCGTTGTTTTGGCTAATTAAATGAGAGTTAACATGAGAACAACATGATCATTTATTTTTAATGCCACGTTTGCATTTCGCTTCTTCCGGGTCAATTTGACCCTAGGCTATTTTAGCAGTATTAAAAATGGAAGCAACATAAATTAGCTTACACATATTTGTTGCAGTTGTTGAAGGTTTTATTGGGGACACTCTAACATGCAGTTTTATAATCTTATAATCTCTTAATGGTGTAATACCCATGAGATGGGTGATATTTCCTGTGTTCAACAACAGGGTTTTCAACAGGTCAGCAGTCATGGATGCTCGAGGCAAGGAGTGAAGACTAACTGTTCTTGTCTGCTCCCACAGAGGAGGTTCTTCGGCATAGATTAATGCTGGTTCTGATAGAAAGATTTCAGAACTCACCTGCTTTACATAGCTGTTCTGGAGGCGAAAAAGGTGGACCGGCATAATTTAGGCTGATGGTTTTAATGTTATGGCTCAACAGTTTGTAAGAAATTAGAAAATGACTAAGATCACAGTTGATAAGTACAAATAGCTGTAAAAATGATTGTATGAAATTATAGTTTCAAGCATTATATCCCTCAAAAACGGGAAGACAGGAAGAAGAAATGAATATCTCATCTGGGTTAATAAGGAGAAATAGTATCTTAAAAATGCCCGGTAAGAAAAATATCTTATCAGGCACGTAAGAAGCAGGCAAGTATAGCCGTGATTTAAGACGTGTCATCTTAGATTTCAGTTCCTGCGGTGTTTGGAGACACATGTTTATGAGATCAATACTTGGCCTCGGCAAAAAGTGGGAGATTGCCGTAAACACAATGACACGGAAAATCAAAGGGCCACTGAAAAGTAATCTAAAGATTCAATCTGCGGAGCTCACATTCATCTCACCTCTGAGCCAAATCACATATTACAATCTGAAAAGGCCCGGAGAGAGCGCCGTTGTTCCCCCCACTCCCTCCCTCCCTCTCTCTCCTCCAATGGAGATCTACTTTAATCACATTATTCAGCTGGAATGAATACCGTCTGCTTAAATCTCGCCTCTCACTGCGACACGAGGGACAGGCCAGTAGTAACGTTTTGATAACAGCGCAGTACACTTGTTCTCTGGGTTGAGGTGCAAAGTGTCGGAACAAACGGCGTCCGACAGGTGGAACAAAAGTGAGAAATCCATCGATGAATTAGCAGCAGAGCGTGGCCTTAATTGTGTCGCTGTCTGGTCCTTTCATCCCGTTGGATCATTGACCCCAGCGAGTGAAGACTAAATGAAATAACAGCACAGAGACCTGGGATGAACTGTATTAAAGGGAGCTCATACACTCAGCCGGCCATAACATTATGACGCAGACAGGTGAGGTCAGGATAACATTGATAATCTAGTTACCATGGAGAGAGTACGATACAAACTTTTGTCAGTTTACAATGAAATTCATTATGAATCAGAGGCCAGCTCCGTTAAATGCTGAATAAATTATTTAAAAAAATCACTCGGAGAGCGCAAACCTCTGCCAAGGCACAACATCACCCCAGGTTTAGGAAAACTTAATGCAGATTTTTTTCATTAATACCTGCCTTATTGACAGCCTCTAAATCTACTGACAACTACAACAAACTCTCTGAGTATCTGTCACATACTCAACTTCCGCGTCTCTGTTCAGCTCACTGAGCCCCCAGCTCCACCCTCAAAGGAAAATTAAAGGAACAAAGGCAACAATAGCCACATTGGGACATCGCTACTCCAAATAGCTTATTATTTTATTGTATTTTATTTTTGTTTTAAATGCTGCGAAACACGTAACATCACCCAAATTTGATTGTGTCCAGGATATGCCAAAATCTACCTCTGGGTAGAATTTCATGGAACTCTGTACGGTAGTTTCCTTCCGTAATCCTTCTCATCAACAAATAAACAGAGAGACAAACATACAAATGAACAGACAAAGTCACAGGAGGGAAAATAAAACCTCTTCTGCGGACGTAACTAGAAAAAAGCACTCGGAGAGCGCAAACCTCCACCAAGGCACAACAGTACCGACGAAAAGATTCTTGTAGATTTCTCTTTTAATTTCTGATTTATTGCCAGCCTCTTAATCTAAATCAAACTCTGACAAATCTCTAAAATACTCTGTAGCCAGTCGTCTCCTGCGCCTTCCACTTCAGCGTCTTTGTTCAGCCCACTGAGCCCCCAGCTTAACCCCCAAAGGAAAATCAAAGGAATAAATGGGAGTCTTGAAACTGATCCCCTGATCCATGCAAATCTGTGCTATAGTTTTTCTGTAATCATGCCCACAAACTATCATAGAGACAAACAAACTCACAGGAGGGAAAACAAAACCTCCTTGGCGGAGGTAACAAGTTTGATTGACATCCAAACCATATCATCTGAAACAGATCTCAGTTGTCAGAGCGCTGGCTTCGGGTTAAACAACAGGATTGATGTATAAAGGAGTTATCCAGCCTGTGGCGTCAAGATTGAGCAATTTTGTTTTAGAGTTAAGGGGTTTAGAGATTAGATTGATCTAAATTGCATCGTGGAGGGCAGAAGTTGTTTTTCTCCATTCCAAACATGTGAAGGATCAGCAGAGATACTGATAGAGATACAACTAGTCTGAGCATGATCTTATTGTAAAATCTTTCAAAAGACTGTGAAACAGATTGGCCCATAATCTCTGGGCTAATCTTAATTTGTTTGTGTAGTTTGGTATTAAGTGCATTTCAAGGGCAACAATTTTTCCTGATGTTGATTGATGCAGGGAAAGTAGTTGACAAATTTTGATTGATAAATGGGAAAATGTGAGTTTCTGAACAACTCTGACAAGAAGCTAGAGCATCTTCAGGCCTGCAGGTCCGAATCTGCGGTGGTTAGTACCTACTATAATGGTCTAAGAAAGGACAACTGGGTCATGGGGGCCCATGACTCACTTCTGCACATGGGGAGTGTTCCTGTGTTGTCCACTACTACAGAAGAGCTACTGTAGCAAAAGTTGCTGAAAAAGGAAATGCTGGTTCTGATCTGATCAGTCAGTGACATCACAGAGCTGTTTTGTATGTAAAGACATACACAATGTTAGAAAAAGCACTTTTTCTGAGTGCCAAGGCTTTGGGAAAAGGTTTGGGAAAAGTTCATGCAGATTTCTCCATTAATGTCTGAGTTATCGCCAACCTCTAAATCTACCGTCAAACTCCCTGAGTATCTCTCAAATACTCTCTAGCCGCTCGTCTCCTGTGCCATCCACTTCAGCGTCTCTGTTCAGCCCAACATCTAAGGAACAAAGACGGCAGTAGCCAGATTGTGACTCCAAATGTTGTTTTACTTAATATTATTTTGAACGCTGGGAAACACGTAACGTCCCCAAAATTGTATCATCTCTAGGATATGCCAAAACCTTCCTCTGAATAAAATTACGTGCAAATCCGTCGCTTAGTTTTTCGGTAATGTTTTGCTCACAAATAAACAGACAAAGCACAGGAGTGAAAACATAATCTCATTGACGGAGGTTATTGGGCAGGTGGTTATTATATTATGGCTGATCAGTGTATCCAGCAGTCCAAACAGAGGGGACTGGACCCTTTATGCCTAATCCAAAGTTACGACCCTGCTTCCCCTCTCGGGCAGAGCCAGCAAATCCACTTATAGTGATAACCAACTGTTATATCTGCACCAAATGATCCCCCAGCAATCAAACCCGAGAAGCTTGAGCAATGGAGACAAAATGTGATGATTGCAAAAGTTCTACATGTAACAACTCTGCTGTCTGTGTGTTTGTTGGTGACTACGGCGCTCTAACGACTGCGGTGAGGTTTTTTATGCTGTAGGGGAACAGATGCTGACTATTCTCATCGCGGTTTACGCCAATTTCTCTCTGACGCCCGGCTCAGATTACGCATGAAGTCTGACTCATCACTGAATTCCTCTCAAGTCTCTGTTACCTTCAACAGTTTGGAGGCGGCGGCCAGATGCAGACATGAGGCGGCAGCAGAGGAGCAGAGTTCAGGGTTTTCATATACAGCGACCAACACTTACATCGCTGCCCACGCCGGGGAAGAGAGAGAGTCAGAACGAAAGTTTGGTGTAGAGTTGATGAAACTCACGGGGAATGATCCAAATAATATATTTGCAGATGGAGTCGGATGACCTTGTAAAAAGCAGAAGACCAAACACCAGAAATTAAATGTAAGAGGAAACGACGGTTCAGCCACATAGAATGTTTACAGGCTGAAGAAAAATGTTTTGATCTTCTCAGAAAAGATCGGCGCTACATAGAAAAACCGGAATGCAAAAAATAATAATGTGACAATACGGACTCGGAATCAAGACCACAGAACGCCGACGAAAAATGAAAACGCTTTGAATGGCGATGTTGACAGCTCGGGGGAAGATGTTGTTGGAGAACTTTGCTTCTGCTCCGCTGTCGTTTTTCTCCCGATGTTACCGGAATGAAATGAAATGAATCCATGTGAGTGGTGGGAGGGGTCCGCCATGATGGAAGAGGCTCTGCGTGTTCCTAGAAGATGTTCCCCCTGCTGTCATTATTGCAGGCGTTTGCACTTTACTTCAACCAGTGGTGAGGACAGCTGAGGGGAAATAGGAGACATAAGGGTCTCAAACGGGAGACACAGGCAATGTCAATGTGACCCAGGTCTGATTTTGTTTTTTTTGCTCCTACATACAAGTGTTCCCTTTCGCACATGGAATCTGATCTCTTCCAGTTCTGAGTTGGTCCTCTTCCATATATGGTCTTAAATCAGACACGCGTCGAATTTTTTTCTGCAATGCGACGTTGCCGCTAGTTGATAACAACTAGCGGCGTGAAAGGAAGCCACAGAAGATCAGCAACAGATTGGTAAGCAACGTTGCCGGATGTGCGATCATTTTCACCCTCTGTGTCATATACAGTCAATAAGGTCAAAAAAGTACGATCATTTCAAGGTTCAAGGATGTTCAGTGTCATAATCGGAACATGTTGGTACATGAAGGAGAACGATGTTTCGTACTCAGGTCCCAGTGAGGAACAACTCTAGCAACACATCAGATTAAAGCTACACCCTTCACAGCCTTACGAAAGTATCCTCATCGTATTCGTAGTTATAACCATCGTCTAAGTCCATTCCTAGGGTCTGCCTTTCTAGTCTGCTCGACGGCTCAGAGTGTTTCACACACTCTCACAAAGTGGAGGCGGAGGTCAGCACGCAAGGCGCCGCCTCCTCATCAGGACATGTGATAACTATCCATACACCAAAGGAACAGCTCAAGGTTCAGTATCTTGACTTTAGACGCTGGTGATGGAACCACCAACCTTTAGATTAGCAGATGACCGTTCCACCTCCTGAGCGCTAGCCGCCCTGTCATACAAACCCCCCAGTGATATATGACATCATCAGCACTGCATGAGGTCATAGTGAGTCTGGAACTGGAGGGCCGCTGTTCCTTCAGTGGTGCTTTTCTCCAACTGTTGCAGTCAAGTAGAGGTTTGACATGATTATAATGGGTTTATAAAGCAGGTGGTGATGAGGTCTGACTGGAATCAGGGTTCATGCTATAATATTCCTCAAAAAACTATAATTTTAATTTCCCATCTGTCAATGCTGCTGGGAAGGAGCAGCAGTAATAAATGAACAAGGGGAGACACAGGTGACAAAAAGGGACAAAAACAGAGTAAAAAGTAAGAACAATGAAAAAAAATAATCATCGTTATTAATATAGCACGTTTAAAATCTCTTCATCGTTCTTCATCGAAATTTTACGACTCCCTCTAGAATTAAACAGATAGACTGGAGTCTTGCTGACCTGGTTGCGGACAGGTGGGGACGTCGATTCACCTGTTCTGTCGTTTTTTGGACTGAAGTCTTTCACTGATGGGTCAGGTCAGCCTATTAGAGAGGAGGGTTTGCCAGATCACTTCTAAAGAAGACGAAGAAGAAGAAATATTAAACTCGGCTATTATGGCTGCAAAGAGAATGATTCTGCTAAAAACGGGAAGATTCGTAAACCAAAATGTTTTTTTTCCATAGAATCATGGTTAGAGAGATTTCTTGACCTCCTTCAGGTTGGAACGTGTGGCTTTTCTGATCAGTGGAAATAATTACAATTTTGGAACAGATTTGGATGAAAACGTATTTTCTACCCACTGACAAATAAGAGACTGAATAGGGAGACTCAGTCCTCACTGAAGGCCGCAGGACGCCGGACACTGGATGTTGAAATGAGCGTTTCAGGAGCCATACCGCATTATTCCATGTATTTATGACACAGCCCTCGCTGCGCCGAGTCCAGCCTGGTTTCCTGCTTCCAATCTGCTTCCCTCCTAACCGACAAAGCCCGTCAGGTGGAAATATACTTCTGTTGGCATGGCAACCATGCAGGAGAGTTTGCAATTGTTCTTGATAACTAATGCTTACACTAAAACATAAGGAGAAGGAAAAAAAAACCTCTTTTAAGCTGCGACCGTGGGAATCACTTTTGCCGACTGATGTTCCATTTGTTTGGAAATGTGTTAAAATGTGCGAAAGTGCGTGCGAGCGCCGGCTAAATGTTGTCTGCGAGCAAGCTGTGATTCATTTGCGCAGTCTTCAACGATCGCGGGTGGAAATGACTCCCTAAGGTTTCCTGATGTCTACCTATTTGTCATCGTCGCTGTGTCTTTCGCCGCCTGTGAGCTGCTGCCAATGATTAGGAAAAGAATAAAATAATTATGCAGATCTCCCATCATCCCTGTCAGCAGTTCCTCCATTTCATTTAGAGCTAATTTTCAAGTTGGCCCCCCCCCTCCCGCCGCGAAAACGAATATTTACCTCCCTCGACTGATATGTATGCAAACGGAGGTGCGGCTTTTGCTAATTCTAGATAACTTTGAAAAAGAAAATCACTTACTGGGTCTTTTTAATTTTAGTTTCCTCGTCGAAACACATTTGACAGTGAGTGGGCCTGCGGAGCAAAGGAGCCGTGTTCAGGCGGGATGTGTGCGCCGTGGTTCTGTGGCTGCCTCGGGTCAAACGTGGCCGTTGTGCTTTGCCCTGCAGGCTGTTTTTCGCAGCTATTTGGCTTCATCAAGCAGTGCCATGCTTCAGGAAGCAGGTGGAGGAGGACGGCGGGAGGGGAGGGAGGCGAGGCGGAGAGAACAGCCTGATATCGGAGGTGAATGCTGACATTCACCTGGTTGCCCTCTCAAAGGAGGAGAATAAATGGGAGGCTGGTAGGGGGGGGGGATTGGTCCCGAGGCTGGAGCGGGAGACACGGAGGGGAGCGCGTGATTATGGTTACTAAGGCTACCGCATGCGGCCCGGTTGGGCGGGGAGGAGCTCGGAGGAAGGTCACACGGCTGAGGTACGACCAGCTAAATCAACTCTGAAGTGCGAGGTCCCCGGTGGTCTTGGGGTTGAGGAAATGTAGCCGTGCAGGTTGTTCAGGAGGAGCATACACTGCAAAAAAAAAAAAAAAAATCGATATTTAAAGATGATTTTAAAATGTTCTATCCTAAAACAGGTTAAACTACTCCGACTCTGAATTACGTCAGCTGCACATTGGTTCAACGCTGCGACTCTATACACTGTAAAAAAAAAGAATGGTATAAATTCCGGGTGTGTTTGAACAGAACCCTACTGTAAAGTATTTTACAGTAATCAACTGCGTATTAACTCAAATATTACATTATACAAAGTGTTGTGGTGAAAATCACAGTAGAATATCTTGTATTTTATGACTAACACAAAACAAGATTATTTTTGATAAGAGCAAAGAAATTATTCTGCGGCAGTAATGAAATGTGCATACGACGATCAGCCAAAACAATATAACCACCTGCCATTGGGTGGGATGTTTTGGGCGGCATGAACATTTTGTCCTGAAGTTGATTTATGAAGAAAGAAAAATGGATAATTGTGAGTCAAATTCGACGACTGGATCCGAATATCTCCAAAACGGAAAGTGTGACAGGTGTGCAGATATATTTATATATACATATAAAATGTAGTTTAACTAAGGACAACTGGTTTATGTGGTCAAATTTTTTGGTTACCTATTTAACTGTTTTTAAATAAAAGAGTTGTCGTTTTTGTTTCTTTGCATTGTCAGAGACAGAGGGGATCAACATTTTTTGACTTTTATGTCTACAATTACACAAAGAAAATGACAAGAAACAGAATATTGATCTAGTTGATCTGGACACAGGGTCATGGGCGCCCAAAGCCCATTGACGCACGCGGGTAGCAAAGGTTAGCCTGGGTTTTTTGCGATCCCACAGAAGAGCTACTGCAGCACCTATAGGGGAAGTTCTGACAGAAAGGGGTCAAAACATATATAGAGCATCACAGAGCTGTTTCGGCAGCAGGAAGGATACCTACACAATATTTGATATTTGATACGATTTGTATTTTGCCATTCACACAGCACCTTGCACAATCCACAATCCACAATCGCACTTTAAACTATTGCCTGTGTTTCCATCCAGTATTTATTTCTATTGACGATTTATATTAATGATGTGTGTACTCCTGGGTGATTAATATGAATTTGCACAATTTTTTCTAATATTTTTTTCATAACAATGACAAATATAGTACTTGACTTGTCTTGATTTGGAAGGTAGTTTTAATGTTATGGCTGATCAGAAAACGACTTTGATCACCATCAGTAAATAGAAAAATTACCGCCTGCCAAAAAATATATCGCCATACACAGAATATCAGGTAAATATTGTCTCGTTTAAGAGATTTAAGCCGGTTTAGATTAGAGTTTTTGCAGTGTAGAGTGGGACCTTACGGGTGCCGTGGTTGTTGCACCACCTCTAGGCTGTAAATCCGCTTGATACGCCACATAAGAGGATAAAAGATATGAGGAGACACACAAGACGAGGTTTTTGAGAGTTGTACGTCGTTAAAGGTCACCTGGAATCTGGGTTTGACGTTCGAGAAGGCGCCCGGCGGACGGAGCCCTCTCCCGTCGCCGCCGTCTCTGTCGTCGCAGAGGCTCGAATCCTTCACGCCTCTCCTTCTGATGTCTGTATCCTCGGATGTCCTGGAAGCTTAAGCTGTCTGAAGAAAAGAAATGATGCAACATAAATTTCGAGAAAAAAAGGATTCCCTGTCTCTCTTCCACTCCCCTCACATACAGGCGGTGCAGGATGAAAATCAATAGCCTTCAAGAGTGACTCAATGCAGAAACTAATAGTTAACAAACCCAGTGCGGCGAAAATCACCACAGGCGCCGTATGGCTGCCGTGTGAGGCAAGCGGGCTTGAGCGCGGCACTGTTCTTTCTCACCTGTACGATTATTTTCCAGCATAAGAGAGGAACCGGAAGAACCAAATAACCCAGACTCCCACATCTGAGGGCTCCAATTCTGTTATCCTCTGAACCCTGCAAATAACACAGACGGGGTAACATTCTGTTACCGGGCTTCAATAAGTCCAACAAATGTGATCCTGCTGAAGACTCCACGTTTGGACAGTTAGAGACGGATCCCCTGTGTTCATACTGACTATATCTGTTTCACTGTATGACCCTGGACTTTTTCACTTTATGAACCTGGACCGTTTCACTGTGTGAACCTGGACTTTTTCGCTGTATAAACCTGACAGCCAATGAGCCTCCAATCCCCGGCCAAGAGCAATGATGAACCTCTCAGTGACAAATCAACCTGGGGATTGGTTCTGGATTGCAATCCCGCACAGTTAGTTGCAATGATGGACCCCTTTGCGACAAATCGGCTTGGAGATTGGTTCTGGAATGCAGGAGTTAGTTAGTTAGTTTCAATGATGGACATTACTGAAACAGGCTGTGTTAAAGGGTTTTACTGGTTCTCTCTTCAGAGCCTTCCTCCCCGCTCTTCATCTTCTAAACATATTTGCTTGCATAGCATGCACACTCTCCTCCTCTGTCTGTGTGTACACATCAGCGCGATGACATCAGCAGATAGGATGTTTGCTGAAGGTGTTTTACGCTGAGGACGCCACTTTGGAAGCTTTTTCTCTGATTAAACCTGATCTCCTGGCGGGGTCAAGTGCTGCTTGTCCTGTCCTGTCCTACAGTCAGTCACGAGCCCACCCACCCTTGAGCAACATTTCTGCCCACCAGGGGCGTTGATTCACTAAATCCTTGGTGGCGCCAACTCTTCCTACGACTGCAATCACGCAGCTTCAGGAGAGGCAAAACCAGGCAAGAATCAGGGGTAAGGGGAGTCCCAAACGGTCATTCATACTGGCACATTTTAAAAGGACAAATGTGAATCCCCCTTAAGACTCAGGGTATATCGCCAAAACAACACCCCAAAAAACCCTTTCAGTGGGATCCCTTCTAGCTACTGAAGTTCCCCTTTGCCTGATGTCGTAGCTTCCTGCCGGATGTCCACGTTATCAATCCGGCTCAGGCCAAACGTCCCACGGGTAAATATTTAAATACAACAATAACATATATCAAGTCGAGTCAAAGTTTCTTTCTACAGCCCGTTTAAAACAACTACGTCGAGTTGATTAAAGTGAACAGATTAGACTGATAGAGATCAAAACACAAACTAAAGGAATTGTCACCACTTAAGTAAATACATGTTGGTAAGATAAAAATAGGGGCTTTTTTTATTTATTTAGATGAATTGTTTAAGTTTCAAGCAAATTTTTGGATCATTTGAGTTCTTTTAACAATGTTGGTATGTGTTACAATGTTGATGCAACTTAATTCTGTGTGTCAATTGAACTCAAATGTCTGGGTTCAGTGTAGCTATTTCAGTTAATTATAGTTAACAGTGTAATCAATCTATCCTCATTACTTTGAAGCCACTAATAGAGCAAGACAGGAAGAGGTTAAACACCAATGAAGAAAATCTAGTTGACACAATCGATTCTTATTTTTTCTTTGTTCATATTTATAGTAAATAGGTACATTCAATTCGAATAAGGTGCAAGAATTCGTCAGACAAACTGAATTCAACATGAATTTGCTGAACATAATTCCATTAGAAGTTGTGATAATTCAAAAAGCTTGACGCAAACTGTTGCGTTAATTTCTGATTTTTTTAGAGTGTAGGTTTTTTTCTATGCACCACATTTCAAATTTCAATAAATATTAAAATAAAAGGTTCCTATTTTCCAAAGTTGTGTTCACAAACACATTTCAGTTTGTGAATTATATTCAATTTACTTAAAACTATAGAGCCAAACCAGGCATTATGGTGATAAAAAAAAAAAAGGTCTAGTTGTTCTATTTACTTAAATGTAGCATATTTTTAAAAGAAATTATTTGTTTATTTAGTAAACATGATTACATCATGCAGAACTTTCACAAAATTCAATAGCTTTTGCACAAACTGATACGATTAAGATTCCGTGATTGTTTATCTTGTTTTGTTTCCACTAACCGGATATTCTCTGGATTCATTTAATCAAAGAAAGTATTTCCATCATAAATAAGTTTCTTTCAGCGCTGAGCAATTCTGTTGGACCGATTAAATTTATCTGAGTTAGATAAACTCGGTTTAGGAGGTTAATGTTACTACTGCAAAATGAGTTAGACCCACCCTATTGAATAAAGTTGGAACCATTCCGAGTAAATAAGTTGATTCAACCCCAATAAATGATATTGACCGAAACCAAGTACATTAAGTTTGACAAGCATCATTTCTTAAAGGTGAAATAAACTTCAGAAATTCGTTTTTGATATGTTTTGGGTTTTATTTTAGTTTATATACACAACAGGAAAAAAAGAACGTTTGATAATTTGCAGGAGTAGACTGCATTAATATATTTTTCTTTAGGATGTTAATGGAGGAAGGCTTTTCAAAGAGGCTGGTCGATATATAGTCTGTCTATAGAAGGTGAAGAGCTGTTACTCAGGAGATAGGACACAGGATGGGTCAGCCAGCGCTCCTCTGGGTACAGATTGACTGAATGGACTGGTTTTTCTTTGTTTATCGCATTGTTTTATGTATTTATTTTAAAGATTATAACATTTGATGAAGCATAGATGATCAAACATTGTTTCACTGAATTCATTTTATAGGCTAAGTGGGATGGGATTTTTTTTTTCCTTTTGCCAGGGTCCCCAAAGAGTCTAGGATCGCCACTGGTTTGACAAAACCCATCCATGCCCTATTCCCAGAAACCCCTTTGCCCCCCACCAACCCCTCAAAAAAAAAAAAAATTGCTCAGGATGTTGTTTTTTTTCTCATGTTTTGTGGTTGTAAAGAAGATAAAGTCGGACCGGTTGTCTCTTTAAATCACGCTGCAGCGTTGATGTGCCCTCAAGCTGAAATGGTAAGAACCATTTCCACCTCTGCGGCAGGGAAACCTGACCAAATAGGCGCACCGTAGCGCTCCAGATGCGATCCCCGGTCACATGTGATCCATGGTCTCCAACACTCGCGGGGAGGACAGCAGTTTCTTCATTCTGCGGGACTTGTCTTTTTTATTCCTGGGGAGACATTATTTGATTGTTCTTTTCTTTCTGTCTTCCATCCGCAGAACTCAGTGGCAGTCGCCTCAATCCATTTACCGCTGGCTGTTGCGCCCGTCTCCTCCTCTGCCTTGCAATCTGTTGATAACTCCACTTGCAAGCTGCAGTTTATCGTCTTCCGCAATGGCAAACTCTTCCCTTGCACGGGGAATTCGAGCAAGCTCGCGGATGACGGGAAGCGCAGGACCGTCTCAACACCAGTTGCATTCACCAAATTAGGTAAGAGGACATTTTTTCACTGTGCCACTTCGCGCTGCGCAACAGCCTGGTGCGCACGCTGCCGAAAATGAACATAACTGAAAATTTCTATTTGAAACGAAAGTTAATGTGCATCCCTCCACACCAGCAGCGGCGGGGACAGCCCAGCACTATAGTCTCATGCCTGCAGGACTCTGTGTGTGGATGCGTCCACGCGTCTCCTGTCACAGCACTCTCAGACTTTCCACTTGGTCTCCTAAACTGAATGCATTGCTCGCCTTTCAGATGGGTGCAGCCTCGGGAGCGCCGTGCACTCCGTCACTATTGCTCTCAGGCACTTCGCACTGGGTGTAGACCCCACCGCAGCCTATTGGGATTTTGACCTGCTGGATGGACACGGCGGCTGGAGGGCAGAGGGCTGCCACATAACAGGCTCCGGGGGCAACACGACCACCATTCATTGCACCCATCACAATAACTTTGCTGTGCTAATGGTGAGTACCGTGCAGTGTGTGTTCATTTTAGCACAATCATGCCCCCACCACCACCACCACCACCCCACACATAAAGTGTCATCCACTGTTTAGGCCCTGTTATGGATTATTTTCCCACCATGGAATAGAGAGAGTCACGTGCTTTAAGAATCACTTCATGCGGGGACCTTTAAAAGCTCCCTGCGCCCCAGCAGAGGGTAAGGATTTGTCAAATGCGCTGCGTGGATTTATTAGCTTTGGAGCAAATCCCCCTATAGCTATCCTGGAGATGAGAAGTTGCGCATGTTGCACAGTCCGCCACCTTTTTTTCCCCCCTCCTCCTAAAAGCAGCAGCAGCAGCAGCAGCAGCTGAAATAGACGCGATGCTCCGGAGAAGGAGCGTCTTTCCAGGGGCCGATCGCCTCCGAGCGCATGCAAGCGGTGCGCAAATTGGTCGCAGAAATGTTGGACTGTAAAGCCTAGCCTCGTTCATCGCTCAAGTTGGTCTCCTGCTGACGACGTCCCCCCTGTTCCAATTGATTTCAGGAGGATAACACCTAAAGCGCGATGGCATCGCTTCGCCCAGTCACTCCTTAGAGCCGCTGCGCCTGGTCCGCTTTTTTTTGGATGTAAAGAAATCCTCCGGATGTTTACCGAAGAGTGGGATTCGTTAGACTGGGAGGTCAGTTCTCCGTAGAGCATGCTGTGCTTGAGATGTTTACCTGCATATGTGATGAAGCCGCTGTTGTTTCGTGAGTGAGTGGAAAAGAAGCCGGCTTTTTTTTTTTTTCTTTTTTTTTTTTAAAAGCCGCAGAGGAGCGAGGAAGAGTGGGGGGACCGAGAGGAAGAGACGGCACGGTGCGCTCTGGGGGGGGGAGAGTGGGGTGTCCGTGGAGAATACTAAGCTGATGTCAGGTTGTCATTGTGCATGCATTTTGCTATTGAAAAAGAGCTTGGGGAGGCGCGCCGTGCATAGGCACACTGTGGCAGTCTGAAATCTGCAATTTAGACTATTTCCCCGCCAGCAGATGGATCTGAATTTAAGAGGTGGTGGACAACTGTAGAAGGCAGGTATAAAGTCGCAACGGAAAACCGCCACAGATATGTCCACGTTACGGTTTTTTGCGCCTAGGATTGCGCGTCTACCGATGCAGTCACCACACCCGCCTGGTCTCTGCAGTGCCCGAGAAAAGGACCTTTATTTACAGACTCGTTACATCATTCTCCTGCTGTCCTCTTCTAAACACCATATATTCCCTCGACGACCCTGATAGCCTCATATCTGCAGGTACCAGACCTGTTGCATAATCCTTTGGTGTAACAGTGACGGGAATGACTGTAACTGCTGGGCTGTGAGTTGACCATTTGTGATTCTGAAAGGAGTCTTAATCAGTAACATAAAAGCTACCGCTTTCATGTCCTGAGAATAGCAGGTTGCAAAGTCAGTACTGACATAGTTAAAGCTCCTGTGGGGAAGCTCTGAAGGATGATGGCGGTTTTTGCATTTTTTTCTCACTGTGATGTATGTGTGCTTTCTTATTCTGAATTTAAGACATGCCTGATACTTAGAAGACAGATTGGAGCGATAAAAGAACATATATATCCACATCTTGATATTGTGCTGGGTATTACAAGAGCTGTAATCACCACACCTGCACACCTGGTCTCTCCATCCTCCCTCTGGCCGCATCCAAACAATATATATTCAATCTATTACTTATATAGACTCTCTCCTGCACGTACTAGATCTGTTGCATAAGTAGGTAATAAAGAGCCTCTATCAGTGAAACTCTCAGGCAGGGGAATAACATGAAAGCCACTGCTTTTTTAATATAAAAATAATAATAATATATATATATATAATAAAAGTTGCAAAGTCTTTACGACCAAGTTGACCTATAGGATTTAGTTAAGAGCATATACATCAGTGAAGCTCTTAGGTGGCCTGCTGGTTGGACACAGCTTTTATGTCCTGAAAATGGGAAGTTGCAAGTCAGTATCACCAAAGTTATGCTCGTGTGAGGATGCTGCAAAGAGTTTTCATTTAAGTAGAAGGCATGGATAGCGATGACAGAAGAGATATGTCTACATGATGATATTTTCACCGTCACTACTCTGCCTGAGAAAAGAAACTTTATTTAAGGAATTGTTGGATCATTTCCTGCTGGCTTCATCTGAAATCCTGTATATCGCAACCATGACCAGTATAGACTCCCTTCTGCTGGTACTAGACCCGTTGCATAATCGTTTCACGTCATACTGACAGGAATAACTGTAGCTGCCTGACCACAACTCGACTATTTCTGATTCAGTGAGGAGCCTCCAACAGTGAAGCACTCAGGCAGCTGGATAACATTAAAGCTTTTATGTCCTGCGCACATTTCATCTAGTTTCAAAGTCAGTAGCAGCAAACTTACGGCTCCTGTGAGGATGCAGCAAAGATTGACAGACAGTGTTTGCTTCTTTTTTTTTTCACTCTGACGTTGGATTTGTCCCCTGATCCCAGAACTTCCAAGGCTGAATCACCTTCCTGGCTTCTGAAGAATTCCACCTTAGATCAATGTGTGTGAGAATCCATGTCACGGTGCCTCTGTGGTGTTGACAGCTTCCAAAAAAAATGGAATAGAACCATTTCAAAGAGTATTAGAAACCGTTTCCGTTTATTGAGACTCTCTCGCCTTGGTTTTATGTCAGGGCATTTGTGCGCGTAGATGATTAGCCTACAAACAGCATGACTACCCAACACAAGGCTTTGGGATATACAAAGTACTTTAATGAGAATCTTTGAGACTTGGCTCAGGAAGAATTACATGGCAGAGAATATCCCTCCCCTGGCTCTGTGATGAGAACGCCAAGTAACCTACTTGGGATTGGATCCATTTGGATAAAAAACTATAACAACACGCCTGAAAAGCTTTGGGTTGCATCATTCTTGTACTAAAAAGCAGAGAAGTTACTAAATGTGGGATGCAGACTGTTTCACGTCGGGCTCTGAGCCTGAGGAGACAGCATGTCTGACTTTTGAATCTTTTAATTTTTCTGTGCACTGATTTAAACTGGAAGCCGTTCCAGGTTTCAGCACCAGGGACAGTTCCCATACATTTCCCAGACCGTCCATCCCGCTCCTCTACCCCTCCCCTCTCCGCATCCCACAGGCGTGTGTCTGTCTGACGGGAGGCCTGACTCACTCGTTTACAGCAGTGCAGCCTCATCATCTGTCTTCATCACAGTGACAAGACTCGCCACTCTACCCCACCTGCCCCTCTTTAACCCTCTCCAAAACACACTCCTCCTCCCGAGAACACACCATGGACCCTTCCCACCCCGGCACATTGCATCAATGTATTTATTCATTATGTTGATAATGCAGATAGAGGAGTTGCAGGAGTTGATTGCTGCAACTCCTCTACACTGTTTAACATGCAGGAGCAGACCTTTGGAATGACACACAGGGGGGGAGGATGGCTTTTGCACATATCCAATCAAAACAAAAGCCCTAAGGCCACAGACCAATAAGAACAGATCTTTTTCAGAGACGTGTGCCAGTATAGCATACAGGATATAATGAATCTATGAGGTGAAGTGGATTCCTGGAAACAGGAGGCTCCTCCAGTGACACCTCGTAGTTACAGCAGGAGGAGAGCCTCATGCAGAGTGGATGTAATCGTGGAAAGAGACGTTTAAATGCCTTTAAATGCGGATATTAGTTGTTGATGATGGTTTTGCACTGCATGGAGGACATTAAGGAAGCAGAGAGGAGAGTCAGAAGCTCACTGGAGGAAAAGCATTCAGAAGGGCTGGATACGATTTACATTATAGTAGCAGGATTTTACTTTGTCTGTCTTCACAAGAATGTCATTTCAGTTTTTTGGAATTTTTCCCAGTTTTTTTATTCTTCACTTAACTGTGTACTGGCCCTGACATTCAGTAGCACACAAATGACTATTTACAAGTTAGAATTTAATACAAAAACATGCATTTAGCATACATTATTTATATATAAATCATAACCATGAGGGATAAAGTAGAAATTTCTAACCATTGTTCCTCATTAGGGACATTTTTAGCCTTTTCACTTTTGATTTTGAACATAGTTTTGACTGTGATCATGTAATCATCCTCATCTAAAGATTCCACCTCAGATCATATAATATGCCAGTTATCCACTAAATACACTAAATGGTTCTTCATAGCATTTTACGGATGAAGATGTCCCCATCGGAAACTATTAAAACTGGAATCAGAGGAAAAGATTTAGCTATCCTTTTTGTTCGGTTTATATTTTGCCATCTCAGCTTCAGAATTGTTGTTTTTTTCCATTTTTCTATCTAAAGGTGCCAGTTTCCATTGTTTTGCACATAGGGAAAATACATGTTATCCTACATCCTTAAAATAAAATCCTGCAAAAATGAGTTTATATTAGGTAATTATAATAATGTTAATATTTTATGGACAGATGTTGCTTAAGAAACCAAACTTAATGGAAGTAGAATATTATTTCAATATTATTTTCAATATTTATTTTCAAATACTCTTTAAATGCATCTAGTGAGAACAGCTCACTGTGATACCACATATCATATTATATTAGCCTAGCGTAGCATAGCATGGTGTACTTATACTAACATATGGAAGGACAGCAGGAATAACATCCTCTGCTTTTCCAAAGTCTGTAAATCAGGAGAGATGACGGATTCAGACCAATAATAGCCTTATAAATAGAATATACTGGTGACCAAGTTAACTCCATTGTTACCAGCGTTTAGTGTGAGAAAGTAATGCTTGTATGCATGCATAAGACATCGTTATAGTCCAGCACAGACAGAAAGTTACCTCTAAGCAGGGAGCTGTTCACATATATGGGTGCATCTGGATAGAGCGCACTCATATATGTGAACAGCTCCCTCCTTTATTCAACCGTTATAACTGGACAAACACGAAGGATCAGTCGGAATATCCGTGCAGTATGGAGGAAATAAGGAGTATTCATTCTCTGATGGATCATTATTAACAATCAGTAGAGCAGGGTTATTATAGTTTTTCCCAAGGGCCAAATTATTTGAAGAACATTAAACCAAGGTCCAAATCGTCCGGGGTTAAATACCCGCAAACCCGCCAATACTCCTCCGCCGAAGCATCTGCTCCTCTTGTCGCCGCGCTCGCCGTCAGTGGCACCTGCTTCAAAGGCTCAGCGACGGTTTCCTCGATTTTCCCATCATGACGTGCCAATTAAGCATGTTTTAATAATGTAACTTGTATTAATCACATTCAGCCGTACACAGTACAACATTGTGTTGAACCTATCCCCGGGGAGCAGTGGGCAGCATCCGTGAAGCGCCCGGGTAGCATATTGTGTTTCATGGTTTTGCTCAAGGACCCGTACGACATGTAGACTGCTGGGATGGAACCGCCTGTCTGCTCATCTTCCAAGTGGGAGACAATCGCTCTGCCCACTGCCCACAACCACCCTAAAGCTACACAGCAACAGGAAATGGCTTCTTACCTATAGCACTACCTCTATCAAACATGCGACGATGCAGTTTTAGTAGTAGAAACTAGCAACGGATTTGGGGGGTAGCTGGAGTTGAAACTTGCAACTCATGCTTTGCACACAGCTACGGTCTTTATGCATATCCACCATGCTAGTTTAGCGTTGGCGTGGTCCAGTAAAACTGATCAGTTCAGTCAAATTTATACAGATTTTGTTTCCTGGCTGATTGATTGTCTTGTGTCTGTGACTCACTGGTGATGAGAGGCGGAGATTTCATAGCCTGATGAGTACCACGGGGAATGTATTCTTATCCCTCACAGTGTAAGTCGGTCGGATTGTGGTATAAGATCATGTAAGAGCAGCAAATGTTATGGCAGGTTTGTTTGTGGAGCTGCCAAACATTTGGCTCTCAGGGGCTGTTCTGGGCCGCCATTTGGGATTAAGTGCAGCGAAAGGAAGGGATGCGACATAGTGATCTTGAATATCGTAGCTCTTAAGGCTACATTACTTTTTGTCCGAACTTTTAATCCGGTCAACCTTCTGATTTAAAACGTTCTCAGCGGATGTTGTTGGACCACGTCTGTCTCCATTCAGTTGACGTCTGCGTCATGAGGGAGGTCACATGAAGTGGTAGGTGACTTCCTCTGATGCGATCAAGCAAAGTGATCTTTTAATAATTCTGAAGCAACCGGACCTCTTGTTTAAAGTCAAGGACATTTCAGCTCTAATGGAAGTATCTTCCTCAGTTCCAGCAAACATTGGGGGCGTTTCAGGTATTTAACCTCCAGGAGGTGTTTGATACATCGAGAGTCGTTAGGTTTAGAGCAAACATTTGACCACGCTTCACTAATGTGGGTCGTTAAGAGACATTAGGGACAAAGTTGTCCTGATTATCTGCTGGGTCATCATGTGAGTCGTTAGCGTAACGTGATTCAAGGAGTGAATGATGGTGAAACCGTACTTTGAGAGATCTTAGGACTGTATTGAATGTCACTGATAGTTGATGGCGGAGCACCTACTTAGAGATGGCCGTTCCAGTTTAACGTATATGGCTTCCTTCACTCTTCTCTAAAACCATCTTCCCTCTCCTCCTCTTCATATGAATCTCCCTTGTCCTTGAGACACAGATGGACAACAGAGTCCCGTCCTGATAAGCTGGCTCTCCTGTGTTTGTCCATCTTGTTGTGTTGTGGTTGATTTGTATCCCACATATACAGATATCTGCACTCCTCACTGCACTGAACTGCATAAACCTCATTGCTGAGTTTGTGTTTGATTTATGATGAAGTCTTTTTCTTCCTAATCTTGTGCATTTTTTATGATCATTTGTTCATTTTCTGTAACTGCTTATGCTGATAAGGTTTCATGACCTTGGACCAGAGGTGGCAAAAGTACGCATATTCTTTACTCAAGTGGAAGTACTGATACATGTGAAAAAATAAATACTGGTAACAGTAGTAAAGTTTAAAAGTACAGGCTCTGAAATGTTCTCCAAAGTTAAAAAGTAAATGCTTTAAAGGATATTTCTACCAGCTCCTGTAAACCTATTTGAACCTCAAAACATATCAATATAATATTAAATCAAGGTAACAGGAATATTTCAACTTACATGACATCAGTAAACGTATTTTTGTACACATCGTCAGTTGGCGACTTTGATTCCAGAGAGACGTGATGACGTCACCCTAGCAGAATGAATTTTTTCGCCGGTTTCACCTAAACGTCTCCCGTCTTGGTGGGCGTGTCCTGCGGCGTTCAAAAGTAGGAGATACCCAATCCGAATAATAATACACGTTTTTCCCGGATAGAAACAGAGAAAATGATTTGAATCACTGATTTATTCATGTATGTTTTTTGTCTCTCTTACATAAAATATGACTTTTTTTTTCAGAGCGCTCGCAAACTATTCATATTAGTTTCACCGAACTTTTCACACAGAATAACTATAATAAGTATTTGTTTGTTTCCGTGGAAACGTGAATTTGAAGGTGAACAGTTACCCGGGTCATCTCTTGCAAACTATACATTCTAACTTCAGAGAAATTATTATTATTATTCTTTCGGCGGTTCCCTTCGGATCAACGGTTTCCATTCGTGTTCTGCATATTCATTTGGTATAAGTTTTACGGTTAGGATCAGTAAAGGGAAGGAATACGCCAGTGCGATCTTGAATATTGTAGGCTTTTAGGCTAAAATAAGTTAGCACGCTAGTATTTACAGCATCTCAGATAACGTACATTCGTTAGAACGCGACAAGAACAAGTATAAAAACAAGTATACTTACTTGTGTAGTGTGTGAATTTACAAAATAGAGACCCCTCACTGCAGTTTATTGACAGGAAATGGATAACCTAAAATAACTTAAAATACTCAAGTACCTTAAATTGCAGAATACTCGAGTAAATGTACTCGTATAGTTTATAAAGCGAATGAAGTGAATTTCGCTACCTGTGGTCCAAGTCCTTTGTGTCTCTGCGGTGGAAGACACTTAACGTGATTGTGATACTCATATCTGAATTCAAGCAGCTGCTAAAATGAACATTTTCCTCATTTATCTCTTTTCTCATTCTGGTCTCAGTTGGAGAATCTGCTTTTAGAAAAATCACTGAACTGATCGCAATTCAAGTGTCTCCTTCGCCGCACCTCCATCTCCAACCAAACTAAGCGAGGCGGCATCTCATCTCCAAGCATTAGTTCTCATTGGCTGAGCCGTCTGCAGGCTCGATACCGGGGTGACATTACTGCTGACTGCCTGAGCTGACCACGAGGTCTCGTCTCCCCCAGAGGAACCAAACGCGGCTGTGAGGAGCCATCCATCCATTCTCGAAACTGCTTATTCCGTGACAACGCGTAGATAATAAGGGTGCTCTTTACAAACCATAGATCAGCTTTACTTTGGGTTTATTTGCCGCAGCGTTTATTGCCTGCTGAATCACTATTGTTGTCACTCAAGAGACAGCGACTCGGAGGAAATGAAGGATGAATGGATTGAAGCTCAATGGAGATGCCGTTCATTTCTTGAAGAAAAACCTATAATGGATGTAGTTTATGCAAATTCGGTCCGCAAGCTTGCGCTTGGCAATTAAGGCTAATGCACACAAAGCATCAGATGCACACGATGTGCGTTGCGGGATCGAACAAAAACAACCGCCTCGCCATTTATGCTCTGAAACAGTGTTTCCCTCCTTATGCCTCATTCTCTCCTCACTATATAGCCATTTCAATGTTGTGTGTCCTCATTATTTCTTTTTCCACATCCCCCTCTCAGTGGAAGTAATGAGACAACAGTTTTCTGTGTCTGCCCCCTGCTTCAGCTTCAGAAGAGTTATTTTTGTGTAAAGGGAGCAGATTTGATTGCAGTTTAGGGAGAAAAAACTCCTCCATAGACGGATGGGTGGGTGGGGACGGCGCCACCGGCATTGTTTTAAGAGGAAAAAGTAGAAGTACATCAACAGTTACCCAAAATATACATAACTGTGGATAAACCTGACATTTGCACCAATCAGCCATAACATCCTGACCACTGATGGGATATGTGCATGAGAAATGTTGCTATGTTGGCCCCTGTCAGTGGGTGGGATTTATTACACAGGAAGTGAACATTTTATTCTGATGTTGATATGTTGAAGCAGGAAAAATAGACAAGCGTAAAGATCTGAGTGACTTTGACAAGAGTTAAATTATGATGGCTAGACGACTGTGTGCAGGTCTTGTGGGGTCTGTTTGTACCTACCAGAGGGGCCGGAGGAAGGGGGGCATCGGGGTTATCGGCACGCAAGGCTAAGTGATGGAAATGGGAAGCGAATGCTAGTCTGTGTCATTTGATCCCATAGAAAGGCTACTTTAGCATAAATTAAGGCTCAAGTAATGCTGGTTCTGATAGACAGGTGTCAGAACACATAGTGATGTCACAGCTCTCAACGTATGGGGTTGCATGGCTGCAGACCGGTAAGAGTCACAATGTTGACCCCTGTCCGCTAGTATCTACAGGGAACACATCAGCATCAGACCTGGACCACAGAGCAATGGAAGGAGGTGGTCTGGTCTGATGGACCAGGCTGACAGCCGGGTGCTTGTGTGTCGCTAACCAGGTGAAGAGATGGCACCAGGATGCATTATGGGAGGAGCACAAGGCAGGGTGATGCTTTAGACTATGTTCTGCTGGTAAATGTTCAGTACTCCGAACGGTACTCCGAAATGGCGCAATAGCAGAATTAGCTGCAAAACTGGTTCAGGGATGATTGGATGACCGGTTCAACGTAATGACTTGGCCTCCAGAATCCCAAGATCTCAATCCAATAATGATAATATATATTAATAATAATAATATAATAATAATAATTCTTATTATTTGTATTATTGTACTTAACCCCTCATACTAGGAAAGTTATTTACACTAAATATATTACATCCAGTAAAATGGACATAAAAATGAAGTGTAAATTAAAAGACAAGTTTAGATGACACTTTATTGAATAAATAAAAATAGACAGTATATAGTGTTACAGCAGCACACCAAATACACAAGAGACAAAATAGAAAAACCTGCGATAAAATGTAAATGAAAGAATAATACTTGACGGATAATAGTTTGCAAATTGAAATATAGGTACATGAGATTCACCAGAATGTGTTTATGTTCTGTTTATGTGGGTATAATTGTTAATTATGTTGCCTTAAAGTGCCTGTGCAGCAGAGTGCAACTTACTAAAGTTAAATAGTATCCTATAAAGGTAAAAATATAACGGTAATCTTGATAATCATAGTTAAAGTAATGCTCCTATGCAAATAAAATAAAACATGACTTGTCATAGAGCCTTTTTAGTCTGCTTGACCTCTCAAAGCGTTTTACAACATGAGTCAGCATTCACCCATTCACACGCATTCACACAGTGCTGGTAGAGGCTACCATGTAAGGGGCCACCTGGTATTCAGGAGTGAAATCCATTCACGCCATCACTCACAGACCAATGGAACAGCCATCGGGAGAAACTTTGGGTTCAGTATCTTGCTCAAGAACTCTTCAAAATGTAGACCACAGGGGTTGTGGATTGAACCCCCGATCTTCTGAAGAGCGGACAACCGCTGTATCTCCTCTGCTAGACTCTACAGTATGGGAAAGATTGATATTTATTAAATTTGAATTAAGACTAGTATACATAGAAAAATAAAATCAAGGGAAAGATAATATAAGAACTACTACAATAGTGCAGAAGCTCAACATTAATATCTAGGGAATTTCAGGGATCTCTGGGAAAAATACCAACCAGTGAAATCTTTAAGTGCAGAGATTTAGATTCTAAGAATATAATTGAGTATTCGTCCCTGATCCCTGTAACCAATGCAATTGCATTTCAATCAGAGACGACAGAAAATGTAGAAAATAATTTATTACAACAGATGATGTTTTATAAAAATTTTTATTACAGTATAAAGTATTCAGCAGTCAGACTCTTCAGGGTTACTGTGATCGAAGGGTCTCTGCTCTGAGCAGCAGCATGGAATATCCCCCCCCTCTGGAGTCTGGATACTGGTGGTGGTGGCTAATGACTCTGCTGAGACTCATGACTGATGTGGCGGATGAATCTGCGAGGACTTGGTTGAGATGGGTGGGCAGAGGGAGTGCTTACCAACAACACGTAAGAACTGGATGAATGTAGAGGGAGTCATATTTAAAGACAGCAGCTGATGGTGATGATGTAATCATGCAGGTGTGACACTGTGATTGGAGGATGAGTTTACCTGAATGAGGGTAGCTGATATCAGGTGATGCACCCGACCATAAAGCAGGTAAATGGGACTGAGCATGTGTGAAAGGGGAGGATAATAGATTGGAATGAGCAGTAAGTGTTTCCCAGGGTGCAAGAGGGTAGTCTGTCCGACTGAACTTTCAATGGATCTCCATTTGAGGAAAAACTGCATTTCTGAAAGTCTTTCGGTCGTTGCCCTAACCTTCAAGCCCAGATGAGTGCAGTGTTGGGGAATGCAACTAGTCCACAAGGGAGTAAGTGATGTAGCTCGTTGTTAGCCCATCAAACAGCTTCTTATGGAAGGAGGACCTTGAACTCCTGCATGGCAGTGTGGAACACTGTCACCTCGCTGTAAGAAGGTTCTGGGATTGAATCCAGACCTCTCAATCCAGACTTTGAATGCACTTCCAGCTTCCTCTAACAGTCCAAAGACCTCTCACACAACATCAGCCAAGATATGCTCCGAGACCCCTGTTACCCTTCAAAGGATAGGTGGATAGAAAACGAAAGGATGTTCCTGGAAGCCAAAACTGGGCTGGGATGCGTTTCTTCTCCTCGGGTTAATATCTGAGCTGCGGAGTTTTTTAAAAACATGAAATCTCTCAGTTGTTGTAAGTGAAAAGTGCATTATAGTAATAAAGTCAGCTTGAAATAGAAGCACGAATCCGCATGTAATTGATTTATAAGCAGTCCTACTCTGTATTTCAGAGGTATAAAAATGATGCTTTTGTCACCCTGTTAATGTGGGCCTTGAAGGTTGGATGTGAATCTACTTATAAATTCTCACAGCTTCCTTTCTCGTTTGTTTGGTTTTATTGGGATTAAATGTAAAACAAAAATGTCTCCCTAGAGATATTTAGAAAAAAAGAGAAATTAAATGAAAATGACAAAAATAAATAGGAAAGGAAAAACAGGAAAACAAACCGCATGCAAGTAATATTAGGTATATTATGTATAATTATTCATTTGCAGATATAAAGTCCATCCCATGGGTTGATATATTATATCTATGGGGTGTAAAAGCAGTTTTTCCTGTTCAAGGTTCATAAATGATGTGAATATCTATCGCAATTTCCACCGATGTATTTAAGGTTGGGCTCACCCTTATAGTCTGTCCCTGCTAGGAGGCTTTTTAATAGATACCAGCAATAAGTTCATCAAGTATTTGTCTGTTTGTGTCCACGTCCCTTGAGGGATAAGGTCAAAATATGTCCTGCAGGTTTTTTCGTGCATGCCTCTCTAATAGTCTGTGATGGAATGACCTCCCGAAATATCTAGAGATTTATTACGTTTTGGTTTCTTTTTATTTTCATGTCTCAATATTGTTTTGCGTTTATTCTTCTTCGTCTTTCGGATTTTATACCCACATAGAGATTATGACGAGAAAGAACTGGATTGATGTTGGGAAAGGTCGGTTGTATATTTCTGACACTAAGGGGGTGCTTCATCTCCCAAAAGTTTTTGGGCCATCATTTCTCAGTTGTTGGTTCGATTTAGTCCAAATTTGGTGCATAAGAAACGACTTGTGGAGATGTATCTTCTATTTATCATATTTTACTCTAATAGTTCATATTATAGTTGTTTTTTTTAACATAAACAAAGTTTTTTCGGAAAGAAATTCCAAACCTTTACTCTGATTTATCCACATGTTTGTGCATATAATCAATTACAGGAGGCCTGTCTTCATCATATCATCATATCATCATATTTATCATATTTTACTCTAATAATTCATATTTACTCACAATTTCCTTTAACAAAAAACACTTTTTTTTGGGACATAACTTCCTAACCCTTTGTTTGACTTAGTCTCGTTTTGGTGCATCTGAATCGTCTCAAGGAGATCGATCACGTATATATCATATTTGACTCTAATAATTCATATTCTACCCACTAGGGGGAGCTAATTTATGATTTAAAAAAAACACTGTCTATCAAACTATACATTTACTTTGAGGAGTTCAATCAGGGGCTTTGCTTGTACAACAGAGGGTATTTTGGGACACTGTCGGGGACATATCCTTGCTGTTGTGGACAAGTTTCTCACCCTTAACCTCACTTGTTCCAAACATGGCAGCAACCACTAACGCCACGAACATTCCTCGCCAGCCGCGGTCTCAACATCTAGCAGTGAGGCTGGGTTCGCGCTCTGCTGCGATGACCCGCTGCACATGAGTTGAGGTTTGGGTTAGGTTAATATTTAATAAAAGCATTCATGTTCCATTTGTAAGCATTACCTTAAATTTGATGTCAGGCGTGATTAGTCGAGCACGCAGGGAATGCTCTCGTGTTGGTGAGGGAGTATCGCCACTGTAGACTCTGGCGAGGAAGGATCGGAGCCCATGCCGAGCGGTGAACCGATGGTCAATAACCTCACATGTCATGCAGCTTGTTTTGCCTCTGACTAATGAGTTCAGAGTCCAACGACCAGCGTTTATCTCAGACATCAACAGATTCGCTGTGGCTTTGATCGAGTGAGCCTCACTGTTGGACTTTTTCCCCGCCGCTCTGTTTCTAATGCGCCGCGTATCTTCCTCTTTTAGCCGGGATACAAATTGCATCGCTTTAACCGATTGTTGCTTAAATTATGTACGCTCCTCAGCTAAGTGTATGGATGATTATATTAGTGCTACTTGCACTTCAATGGTGTGTGTGTGTCTGTGTGTGTGAGTGTGTGTATGTGTATGTGTACAGAAAGTTAATAGGGTATTCGGTGGTCTCGCGGCTTTTGATGTGGTTTAAATGTACTCACTGATTAAAAGACGGCCATGTTTTTATTGATGTTGATATAAAACTGTTCCCGCTACAGTTATGTGACATCAACCGTGGGGTTGAGCTCATTACTACCTCCATGACTATAATTTCTGTGTGTGCGTTTCATTTACTGCTGGGGAAAACTACAGGAGTGAATGTGGTGTATTTATATGTATATATATATTTATATGTGGCCAAGCCTCATTTTAGCCTGTAATGTAATGTAATTTATTATTTTTATTATCCCTGCGAGAGAAACACAGTACAGCATCGTGGATTTTTGGTTTCCGAACATTTCAACCATCCCTGAGGAGAAGTGATTGCGGTTCGGGTTCTACGTGTGTAGATTGCCCACACTAAGAAATTAAACATAACATTTACTGAAATTAATCATGTCAGTTGGTCCCGTGACACTAAGTTGAATAAATGGGAAAACGAAAACTAATTATTACTAAGTACTTTTGAGCAATTGTCCCGAAACACCCTTAATTATCTGCTACATCATACGGTTGTTCTTAATGCAATAATTAAAAGTCATCTTTCTTTGACTGAATGTACTTGTGTTCCATATATTTAACAGCATTTCTTTGACTCTAAAAATCCTCATTATTGCTGTAATGCTATGAAACTCCCTGTTTTAATTGTCAAAAATGTGATTATCTAGTTGTTTCAACACAAAGAAAGTCACCGCCGGATGTACTAAAGACAGTTACGTTGAATGAAATAAATAAAGTTATGTTTCATTAACTAAATAAAATGATGTTATTCTAAAACCTTTGACATTAGTGGAAAGAAACTCCATCATTTTTATCAAAAAATATTAAAATATTTAGTTTTTTCAACAAAAGAAAAAGTAATTAAATACAAATAACATCAATATTTTATTAATAAGAGCGCTGAAATCAAACTGCCGATCTACAGCTGCCGCAATTTGGAATTCCTTGTCACTGCTCGTGTCTCGTCATCCTTATAAGGAAGTTGCCAGCAGCTCCAGTGTGAAAATGGAGTTTTAGCATGACTTTACACATTTGACTTGGCTGTCATGTTTAGGGTAGACATTTAAAAGAAAACAAACACAGGAGATTTTCGTCAACTGCACACGCAGTTCAATAACCGTTCTATAATCCAGCAGTATCCATGACAGACGTACAGGTGACGACTCTCCACAGAACCTGCTCCTAGACTTTCATTGCAACCGTTTGCAGATATAACCGCACCGTTAGAGTTACAAATGGAAAAAGTTTTCCTTTCAGTTTTTTTTTAAAAAGATCCATGTTCATATAACTCATATGCATGACTCCGCAGAAACGACTGACGGGCTGGTAGTTGGAGATGTAACCATTGAATAGATAGATAGATGGAAAATGTATTAATCCCCAAAGGGGAAATGTAGTCGTTACAGCAGCTCCAACAGACAGATATCCCAAATGTGACTAAAAATGAAAAACCCAGGATCTTGATCGGAACCACCGTTCATTTCTACTATTTCTAGGTTGGCAACTCTTTTTATGTGGGAGATGAAGGGGCGGTGATGTTATGCCTTTCCATTGTTATTTAATGCTTTTTCATTTTTCAGTCTACACTCATCCCATGTTCTCTATTGACAAATAGTCTTTACCATAATTATTTGTTTGTTTTTTGATTTTATTCATAGGCTGATGATTTGGCTCACATTTTCTCAAATGTTTTCTTTAAAGATACAAACATATTAAGCTAAAAATTAGTATTTTTTCTTATTATTTGTCGTGTAAAGACTTGCATACATCTGCCTCTGTATAGCTGCTCACACATGTTTATAATCAAGTAGTCCTGCCTGTCGGCCTGCATCCGTCGTACATGTCGTGATTCATTTCCTAGAACACGTTTATACTTAAGCAAATAGGCATCTAAAACTGACCGTGTTGAGAATCCTCCCCTCGCCCCCTGTTTCACCAGCTGTCCCCTGACTGACAGTGCGACCCTCTCTGAGCCCCAGAGACAGCTTGGTAGAAATGAATGCATGACATGTAAACATCTCTCTCTCTCTCTCTCTCTCTCTCTCTCTCTGTTGCTCTCTCTCTTTCTTTGAGCTTCTGTCTCGGGCTTCGATTCGGCCCGCTGTATTTGTGAACTGCCTCTAAGTGAAGCGGGCGGCAGCTCATTTGCGCGACGCTCCACAGTCTAGACAAACACATTAACGGCTTCTTTTTTTTTTTTCTCTATTAGAGAAGAGCCGAAGGTGATTCTTCCCTGTGGCTGGCAGTGCGTTTGGCCGCCTGCGTGTCTTCTTCTGTTGTCAGCCAAGACAGCGGATCCTAGAATGGTCGCCTTATTCCCTCTATTTCACTGCGGCGACTGCCAAACCTTGATTAGCAAAAATATCTTTCATGACCAGGAGCAGAATAAAGGCCAAGAGTTAAAGCCGACATTTATTTCCATAGCAGACACAAACAAACACATGCATAAACAGAAAAGGAGCCGTGTGTAAAATTAGAGAGTATCTCTTTGAGTAAATGGTATATAATATTGATTTTGTTAATGTATCATCAGCTCAGGAATAAGAATAGCTTTTCCAACACTAACAGAAAAGAGTTCATTATAACTACAGAGGGAGCAGGTCCTCCTTCATGGAGGCCACCAAACCGCACACTGGTTCTGGAGAGGGATTTTCATGGTTTTAGGTTGAAATTGCAGAAATCCTTTACCTCTAAAAACCAACGAACAACAATTTTACCTTTTGGCTCTTTCCCATATTTAGGGATCTCCACAGTGGATCGTCTCATTTTCACATCGGATTCCCTTCCTGATATAAACTTCCCATTTATCTTAGCCCGGGACCGGCACTAAATGTGGCTGGGTAGGCTGGTAGCATGAAGGATCTTACCTAACTGGATTTCTGCCACGCCCTCTTTCGACTGGGATTCAAACCCAAGTATCCTGCACCAAAGTCAGTAGTGTAACCCACCAAGGTATCCAGCTCACCTCTTATAAACAATTAGAGGGAAAAAAAGATATGAATGAATTGTTGCTGGCTCCCCTTTAGGCACCTTCCCCGGGCGATGGACATCCTTGTTTGACACATTTCCTTGTGCTGTGACCTGCATCAGGTCGCCTTGGAAACACACCTGTGGGATGGGTAGGGTGGCAAATGGCTCTGGTAGCACTAGAAGGTACTTTCATCCAGAATAATCTTGTCTTGGAATTGGAATTAACTCGAGGAGACTCAGTTGTCTTACTTAAATATATGGGTTTATTACAGACAGTTCAGTTATAACAGAGAAGGACGCACCCAGTCTTATACTTGAATCCTGTGAAACAGACCCTGTCACAGTTTTATTCCTATAAGACCGTTGACATTTGTCATGGCCTTTTTCATGATCCAGCTATCTTGCACCTTCGGACAGAACGGCTCACACATCATTTGTCAGACATAACATATAATGAATGACCTCAGAAACACGGTGGAACAAGGGTAGAGTTTTCATTGATGCAGCGCACTGTGGGTTCTCACCACAGGCTTTGGTGATTTTGACTAATGGAGGATCATACCTATTATGTATCACAAGAAAAAGCAACAAAGCAGCAAAACAGGAAACATGCTGGACCATTGAGAGGCAATCTGGTGGGGTCCATGCGGTCCGCTCGTGGGGATTCAACTCTGAGGGCGTGGGATGTTCACGCAGTGTGTGAGGAGTACCTTTGAGGGTCTCTCCAAAGCGCTGGCCAGCCCCCGTCGACAGCATTTCCTCCATGGTGGTGCACTGAAAATAGCTCTGGGTCGGCTCGGGAAGGCTCGGGGGCAAGTGAGTGTAAAACCTTGCTATCCTAAAAAGGGGGAAACAAGATGACCCGACTTGTTAATCCACTGAGAAGTAAACATGTGGCGTCCACACAGTTTTCAGCGGGATTCAACTTTGCGTGAAATCAAGGATCTCCCCAGTGTTTGCCGGTACCGGGTGCTTTGCCTTGCAGGAGTGCACTGCAACCAGTTGTGGCGCTCCTTGGAAAGGTCCAGCTGCAGAAATGGCTTTCAGCTCCGGCTCTGAACTTTCTAGCAACCCCTGCATTGAATTTGCCGCTTCCCCTGGCCTTTGACAAAAATGCTCACATCATCCTCTCTCCTCTTTCCCTGTAGCTTACAGGGAGGATCATTTTGACCCTTGAAGGCCACCGTAGATTCTTACAGAAGGCTGAGCTGAGGTGCAATATAGGAAGTTGACGCTATAAAATTTTACGTATTGCACCTTTAAAGTGCTTAATTGTATACTATAGTTCGCCTCAGCCATTCATGATCTTGTGACCTTTGACATTTATCCTCATGGCAAATCTCCTTCTGAGAATACCTTAGTCTCCTCAGCAGGAGTAGAGAACAGCCATGCCCTACATTTGCATCTTTTTTAATCTACTGTAAGGGTTTATAATGAACTCCGACGAGACGGACAAAAGTAAATAAGACTTGCATCATTTGAAGAGGCAGCGATAACAAGGCAGGCAAAGTTGTTGCCAAAGTCTATTAAAATTTCAGATTTTGTTCTTAGGCCTCACAGCTTCTTCTTTTCTTTTTTTTTTATAGGATTTGATATGAATGTATGCATTTCACCGTCTTCACTCAGGATAGTTCTCTCTGATGGCTACAATGGGGTTGCCAAGGATTTAATATAAGAGGACTCAACCGACTATTCAGCCTTTATTTTTTCATAATCCGTCCTGGACTTTGAGACCGCCTGATGTTATCTGGGACAGACAGAGAAACACAAACAAGCATTGTGTTCTCAGATGTGCACAGAAACATGAATTTATCAAGAAATGACAGTGCTGCTGATAAATAAATATTTTTTCATTTGTCTACAATCCAATGAAAAGACCAAAACACCAAGGTGTTAGTCCTCCTGACTGGATATACCTGAGGTTTATTTCTCCGTTCCAAAGAGCTTTATCGTCATTCAAAAGCTATGAATACATATCGCGGTCCCCACTGCTGTACTGTCCCTTAAATAGAACAAGGATAGTTTTTAGTTTATGCACCACGTAGTCACTTTTTCTTCTTCAATTCTTCTACTTTATTGTGTTTGCGATATAATAACCCGTCTAGGGACGAGTCTTGCAAGTTAAAATTTACTGTAACTGCGATGATAAGTACGGAAAAGGTTTATCTGTGTGGACTGTAATCTGTCCTTATCGTAAAACATGCTTTAAACGTACATTTTACATACATCAGTGAGGTTTACTGGGGTAATTGGCGGTTTTGGGTCTTTCAGCAATCATCCACCCTCGCCCAGTCGATCCAGCCGGATTGATCAGGCCGCAACTTGTCTCCTCTCCTGATCCACGGCAAACTTTAGGTATCTTCTGCTGCATAAGTGGCAGACTTAATGGCCCTTTTCCTCCTGGCCCCAGTAATATCTAGAGTTTTATAGGCTCTGATGAGGAACTGGCCCATAAAACCCTCTGCATCCCATCTCAATGGGCTCATCCTCTACATCGGCATCTTACTTGACTTAATTCCTTTTGTTGGCCACCTTCATACAGTCAACCCAGAGAACCACAGGTTTGAGCAGGGGATCCGATTGGTCTCTGATATCAGCGCCATGTCTGGGAACTCCAGTTGCCTACCCAGGTCAACTTTAAGCCCCCAGTTTGTGCTGTTGCTAGCACTTCATAGTGGGCGGTCCTGGAAGTCACTGTGTCGTTTTCCCCAGGGACGGATTGTTTATCTTTAACTGCGTATACGCGTATTACCTATAGCTGCTGCTGCAACTGCTTTTTTTATTCCAGACATTGCTGCGTTCGACATCTGCATGGAGTTTTGAGTATTGCCAGATTATTTCATTCCTTTGTTCATTCATTTATTAAAATCAGGGATGTTATGGAATCTTCATCGCTGCCACAGATCCTTTGTTTTAGCACTATAACTCAGAAAAATATTTCCTGGATCATTTTCACATTTTTGACCGACATAGAACTTAGTGTGAGGAAGAACTGGAATGATTTTTGAAAAAATCGGTTGCATATTTCCAACACTAGGGGGAGCTTTGTCTTCATAAGTTTTTGGGCCCCGATATCTCAACCGATTGTCCGATTTAGTCCAAATTTGGTGTGTATGAATTGACTTGAGGAGATTTATCATGTAAATATCATGTTTTTACTCTAATAGTTCATATTTTACTCGCCAGGCGGGCTTCTTTTCTTTTTAACAAAAAATACTGTGGACATAACATCAAATTTAATTTGTTGAATTCAATCAGGGGGATTGATTGTACAACGCAGGGGATTGGGGACTTTTCTGGTAAATAATTTTGCTGTCGGGTATGATAGCTTAGGTCTATTTCAAAACCTTGGAAAACAGAATGAAGTGAAGCCCACATTTTCAATGGTGCCAACGTTCACACATTGCCGTACAGACACAAAAATTCAGCAATGTTGAAAATAAAGTCTATGACCTGACAGTAGGATCAGTCCGGGATGGAACAGCCAACCATCTGAAAAGTGGACCACCGTTCTTACCTTTTGAACTACAATCAATTGAATTAGCCACCTGATTCAGAATTGGAACTTGCTATTTTAACTCACTCAATTTTTGTTTTTTTAAAATCATAGTTTTATATGCCAAAGACACCAGCCAGGAATAACTCCTCAAACAACACATAAACAAAGACGGGGAACAAACCTCAGGAGGGTCTCTTCACAGAGAGGTGCCTCCTCTGCGGGCAGCCTCAGGTGTTAAAGCTGCTGTTGGAAAAATTGCAACTGCAGCAGAAGGAACACTCCATACAGCAACCGAATGTTATTGTCTCTGACCTTTATGAATTCATAAACTGTCACATAAATGTCTGCCTGCAGTGGAGGGGAGACGCTAACACGTCCACAGATTTGGATTGGATCACCGTATGGACAAATACACTGATGTCATCCAGAAATCATCGAATGATACATTTTGAATTTATTCATAGGTTTTATCGAGCACCTCAAAGACTACAACCTTAAACCTAGAGAGAAATCCCACTTTGAGACAGAACTGTTAGCACGTCTTACTTGGTCTTGCAGGTAACGGGAAGTATGTGTTGGGAAATGTTTCAAGTATTATGTCTAATATTATCAATATAAATATCCATCAATCAAGATGTCTGCTACTACGTTAAAATGATGTGTTTTAAAATGGTCTGCAGTCTTGATGTGAAGTTCCAGATTGCGAAAGAGATAAGAAATATTATAATTGGAAAACTTAAGAAGTTTATCTTTCCATGACCATAAACTCTTGATATCTAATTTTGTAAGTGTACAAACAGCCACTGGTTAGTGGAGTCTATAACCATGTTTGAGGGTAAATTCACATTACATTATTAAGTATGGAGGCGTCCCAGCTCTTTTCTTCACTCTATATAACTTAATATTCCTTAAAACCTCCACAACATTAACTTGATGGATTCATGTAACCTGCTGGAGTCAAAGACCATTTTGGCGCAAACCCCAACCCTCAGCCTTTGTATCCCATTTGGTTCAAAATGCAGATTCTCTGCTCTACTCTCTACTCTCCTTCCCTTTAACGCTCTGTATCAGTACTGAACCCAAAATGGTTCAGGGTCAGGGTTCACGGCAGTCTGATCTTAGGATCCAGAGGGTTAAAATGTCAACAACAAAAAAACTTACATTGGGAGATAAGTGGCTTTTATTCTCAGTGTCTCCATCCCGGTATTAGGATATCATGTATATTATGTAAATGGAACGTGGACTGTTCTCTATACAGTAGTATATACTATATTTTTGTTGGTTAAATATGTGTGCAATAAAAAGAGTGACAGATTTACAGACGATCGCTTGAACACAAGAAGGTAGAGTGTGAGTGTGTGTGTGAGACACAAAATGATATAATATAATATAATATAATGTAATGTAATATGATGTAATATAATATAATATAATTTTACATGATACAAAATAATATAATGTAATGCAATATAATACAATATAATATAATATAATGTATTATAATATTGTATTATACATTATAATGTAATATGATAGAATGTAATAACATATAATATAATATAAAATAATAAGATATAATATACTTTACATGATACAATATAATGTAATATGATATGATATAATAACATATAATATAATATAATATCATTTTATATGATACAATATAATATAATGTAATGTAATATGATATAATACAGTAAATATTGTTATTAATAATAATAATAATAATAACAGAAACTGAACTAATCATTTCATACAGCAATGAGGGATGAGGCTAATTTCTCCATAAATTCCCCTTTCCTTAATTTACTCTAAATTTGAGTTTCAGGGAAATTTCCCTTTTGAGTCTCACGGCTCATTGCAGAGTTGTTGCTCTGTGGTCGACCACTTCCAGACCCTCCAGGAGTGAGTCGGTCCTCTGAGGGCGTAGCTCTTCACAGCAGAAGCCAGCATTCACCCATTCACACTGACTTTCATGCATTGGTACCAGAGGAGAGGGGAACCTTTCTCCGGGGTCACCCACACTGTATTGGAACAGCCATCAGGACCAACCTAGGGTTCGGTATCAGTATCATGCAGACCGCAGTGGATCAACCAACCAACCTACTGATGTGTGGACGAACCGCTCCACCACCTGAGCTGCAGCCGTCCTTCCAGACATGACTAAACGACTTCTACGTCCAAGGATTGGATCTTGTGTTACAAATTCAAAGCCTACTTACAAATCCCCTCTTTAAAGATCCCGTACCACACGGGTGAGCGATGCGCTCTGGTATGAAAGGTGAAAACTAATCTCTGTGCTGAAACCCGCCAACCCCCTCCTCGGTCTCCGCCTCGACGCTTTACATCTGCCTTACAAACGACCCTAATAAGATGCAAACATGTAAATTGGTGGAGAAGGAGACGGAGCGTCCACTTAGGTCTAAATGGCACAGATAGCACAACTGTCAGATTTTATAACGGCGCCGGGCCGAGATCACGACAAGCAATCTGTAATCAAAAATGGAGGAGAATTGCATTGCGGTTGGGGGACGGAGAGAAGGGGGAGGAGGTCCGTGTCAGACATGCTTTAGCTTCCTGGGCTGAAAGTGAAGTGATTTGCTCGTCCCTCTCTCTCCGTCCGTCTCCGCTCACTCTTCATCCCCGTCCCTCATCGTCCTCGGCTTTTCATTGTTTTATGTTGGATGCATTACTCTACCCATTCTTCATGCTTTTATTCTCGGCACAGTCGACGGCATTCATTCAGGAGCCTCCCTCACCTGCCATCCTCCCTCGGCATCTCCTCTCTCAAATGGAGAAATACCGGCGCAGTGAGCGGAAATGGCAGCGACGGTCCGGCGCCGGTCACACACCACTACGCCTCAAACAACATCTCGACAAGGCCATTCATTTTTTTATTTTTTTTACCCGTGGTTGTTTTCGGGGTTTTGTGACGGCGAGACCTCTCACTCTCACCCACAAACATACGTTGATTCAGGAAAGACGTGGTGATGGCGTTATCTACGCCGAGGGCAAACAGAACCAACAACTATCCAACATTGCTTTATATGTCATCATCCAGAACTAAAAGATGAAACTATTTGACTAATTTCATGTCAAAATAACTTATTGCACCTGATTTAAGACACAGTCTCTGAACAAGTAACATTTCATTGAGATATAAAGACTCTTTTTTAGGCGGTTGAACATCTTGTTTGTTCAAAGAATCTTGAAAATATCCCAAAAGCTCAAATTTTGTATTTCCAGCTAATTTAAAAGAAAAATATAATCTTAAAATGCTTTAATTTTGACTCTCTAATCTTATTTCAGAGTCGTAATGATCGTTAATGTAGAGCAGTGTCAATGCTAAATAGATATAAATCACCGCAGGGGAAATTTATGAGGAGGTTATGGAGATATGATTCTGAAACGAAACAAGAATAAATATACAAAAATGAACATATTACACAAAAAACAAAACAAAGAAAAGTGATACGGGGTGATCTTCGAAAAAAAATGGGGCAAGTATCAAAATTTTAGGTATTACTGGCTGATCATGAGACAGAAAACTTCCTAATATTCGTAAAATATAGTTAAATTAGATTTACAAGGTCATTTCAAGATGTCGTTTGTCTAAATCTTTAAATATATGTCTAAATATTTAAAAAAATCTTTCAGCAAATTTCCTATTGGACAACCTTTTGATTTATTACAAGCTAAAAATACCTAGTATTCATAATTTTTACTTATTTTTGAATTTTTCCAGTGTGTGTGTGTGTGTGTGTGTGTGTGTGTGTGTGTGTGTGTGTGTGTCAGAGAGCATCTGTAAATGCACCAGCTCGGTGTCGTTAAGCACCACACAGGCAAACGTAAGCTTATTTACCCGCTAAGACCTCCATTTCCAGAGAATGATCCTGAGGGCGCTCTGCCACAGAGGCTATTTGCATTGTGAGTCCGGGTTTACAGCGGATCCTCTCGGCCATGCTGGCTGTAAGGGGTTAATGGAACAGAACCTGTTGAGCCAGAATGAGAACATTCTGGTGTCTGGCTACAAGAGAATAAAGTGTACGCCGTTTCTTCACGCATGTTTCCGTCGCGCTAACTTAAACTTTGTGGTGTGATGGACATGTGCGCCTTCCTTAGTGCTTTAATTTCTTTCATTCATCGTGTAATCTTTTTCACAAACCAAGAACAAAGCAACATATTATGAGGGGAAATCGAGATTCAGTGCAAGTGAAGACCCCCAGGCTGTAATAAACATCATCTCCCAGAGCCGATCCACTCAAGCCCAAAATAAAATCTCCCCATCACCAGGAAGAATAACTTTCACTGCTGAGTTCAACCACGGCCACCGTAGCCTTCAGGACATAACGAACAAACCTCGGCATATCCTGAAAGCGGAACCATCACTACGTGAGCTCCCTGAGGAACCTCGACTATTTTCATTCAGACGTGCATCGACCATCAGAACCAAACCGATTCACACTTTTCAACCCAGTAAACCCAACAGCACATGGCTCAACATCCAAGGAAACTTCCAGATACGGAAACCGCAACCAATGCCAAAATACCACGAACGTAAAGTTCTTCACCCACCCACACACGGGCAGAACATTTCCAATAGAACAATTTATAACAGGTAACACATTCAGTGGTCTAGATGCTCTCATGTCCCTGTGGACAGACAGACGTTGGACAAACCAAGAGAGGACCCAAACAACGCATCTCAGAACCTAGACTCACTCAGACAGGAGATGTACTGGATCTCAAACCTCAGCACCATCACACCTGCTGGACTGAATGTTGACTTTACCTAAAAAAGGTTTTCTCTGAACGGACTTCAAGCTGTAAAGTCACACATTCTGAGTTGCGACCATGACTCAAACCAGCGACCTCGGTGACCTCAGGACACACCTACTGGAACACATGACACAGCACTTCCTGTTTATCTGTTACTTTCATCCTATGTTGCTTACTCTTCGATCATCTCATCCTAACATTAATTGCCGGGTCTCAAATTATATCCTCCACTTACATCCTCCTATTACTCAGGGGAAAACTCCGTAAGCAAAGAACCGTCAGCAGAAGTTGAAATAAAGGACTTAAACGTTGAGGAGTTATTTGACATCTATCTACTTGTACGGGTTGTTTTTTTGTTAGTGCAACCATTTTTTCCCTACTTTTGTAAGATCTTTTGATGTTTTGGTTGAGCACAACTTACTTGCAGTAGAGGAAGACTCCTTCCATATTTTCTGCAGATTTCAGTCCAGGTAATTAAAAGTCCATTTTTATGAACTAACTGTCACCGAGTCATTTCTAAACCAGTTTTCCTTGAACTATGTTTTATTTTTGTATCTACTATGTATATTATTCCAGTTCAAACATTTATGGGCAGATAACGATGCTTAGAAAGCGTTCAGGAAGATAAGGAAGCTAGTTTATCGTAGTTAGAAGGTTGAATTGAATTTTTTATATCAAAATGACGCTGTAAGAGGAAATCAATAACATATTTTATCCTTTCCTAGAGTTTTTTCTTTTTTGTTTCGGTGTGTGTGTGTGTGTGTGTTTGTGTCTGTGAGTATGTGTGTGGGTGTGTTTGTGTGTTTGTGTGTATGTGTGTGTGTGAGTGCGTGTGTGTGTGTGTATGTGAGTGTTTGTATCTGTGTGTGTGCGTGTGTGTGTGTGTGTGTGTAAGTGCTTGCGTGTGTGTGTGTGAGTGCTTGTGTGTGTGTGCGTGTGCTTGTGTGTTTATGTCTGTGAGTATGTGCGTGGGTGTGTGAGGGTGTGTCTGTGCTTGTGTGTTTGTGGATGTGTGTGAGTGCGTGTGTGTGTGAGTGTGTGTGTCTGTGTGTGTAAGTGTGTGTGAGTGCGTGTGTCTGTATGTGTGTGTTAGTGTTTTTGTTTGTGTATGCGTGTGTGTTTGTGTGTGCGTATTTGTGTGTGTGTGTGTGTGTGTGGACAGAGTCGCATCCATTGAGCGTTCTGTAGGAATCGGTTGGGATGACTCACCCATCTTCGACGACACCTACTCTCTCTCTCTCTCTCCTCTCTCCTCTCTCTCTCTCTCTCTCTCTCTCCTCTTTCCTCTCTCCTCTCTCCTCTCTCTCTCTCTCCTCTGTCTCTCTCTCTCTCTCCCTCTCTCCCCCTCTCTCTCTCTAGGGGCTAACACTCCCCAATTTAAGATAAAATATTCAAATAGACTAAAAAAACACAAGCAAATTAAGGAAACATTCAACTCAAAAACACACGTGCTGCATTTAGAGAGAGAGAGCTAAAAGGTGTGTTGGTGTTTCATTTTAGCAAATTTTTCAACCACAAGCTGATGGATAGTCGAAGAAGTAGTTTTCTTGATTAGCTTCAAGCATTTTTCCCCGTAGCCCTCCGTACGTCTCCCTGATATGGAGGAGCACAATTTGATTTGATTTTTGCCTGAACTCCAACTGAACTAATGGAATGGACTGGAGCTGTGTTTAATGCTGACTCAGAAAATATTAGCATTCTAAGATACTGCATTAAGGCGATGATTATTGTATCCAATATACCTTCTTAGCATGTAAGCGTGTTATTCTCTTTGCTAACCCTTTAACCTGTGCTTTCGACAAAGAGTGAAATCTGGTCATTTTGTGGGAAGGTGGGCTCTCAGAAGGTGGGCTTGTTATTAGATTTTGAAGTCAGAATAATAGTGACTATCTGATGTCCATCGCACCTGTCAGTTGTTGGAATATATTAGGCTGCAAGTGTTTGTCCTCAAGTTGATGAGAAGGATACAGGGGCGGAAATCCCAGTGGGACAGGGGGCGACATCTTGCCCCCTTCATCTGAACATCACCCTTGTTCTGGAAAATCCACACGTTATCGATCCAAGAAAGTGTTGAACAATCTAGTCAAAATGATCCACTCCTTTCTCTCCTTGACACCTCCATACCGCCACCATACCGCACCTTGCTACCCATCTCCCTTTTCACCCTTTTCTGTGGTTGCCCAGTCATCTGACAGTTCTTCTTTACCACCCAGAGCCTGTCTCAACCCCTCCATGAGAGTTTCTACCACAGCCTTCCTTACTCTACTTCCACCATTTGATCTTCTGCTCTACCTTCGGTCTTTTCTTCTTTGGTACCACCAGAGTCATCCCACATATTACTATTATATGCTGCCTGGCTACATGCTCCCCTGTCACCACCTTGCAGTCTCCAATCTCTTTCAGGTTGCATCTGTATAAGATGTAGCGTCCCTCTGCTCGTATAAGTCACCATGTGCTCCTCCCTCTTCTAGAAATACATATTCACCAAAGCCATCTCCATTCTTTTTTGCAAAATCTACCACCATCTGTCCTTCAATGTTCCTGTTCTTAACACCATACATGCTACTACTCCAGTAATTCTCTTTCTCTTCCAACTCACAACCAAGTTGGGGGACATAAGCCCTGAAAGTATCATCATCACACCTCCAATTTCTATCTTCATACTCATCACTTCAAATTTTCACACTCTCTTCACCTCCAGAACATCTTTCACATACTTTTCACATACTACAGTTTCTACCCTCCACCAATGCTTCTATCCTTGTTGCCTTTCCACCTGGTGTCTTGGACTTGTACTTTCCTTCTCTCCGTTATATCAGCTAGTTCTCTACCTTTTCCTGTCATTTTTGCCAACATTTAAAGTTCCTACTCTCACCCAAACACTTCTGCCTTTCCTCCTCTCTTGTTGTTTCCTGGCACGGCCTCTCCCACTCCGTGTTCTTTTTCTTTGACCAACAGTAGCATAGTTCCCCGCTGGCACAATGCTGGTTAACAATGACAGTGGCGGACTGATAGGATTCCTTTCATTTTATTTCTAAAGAGCGATAATGACAGTCTGGTAATGCTAGTGTGAAATCAGCTGTCAGCTGTCAGCAGCACATTCAATTGAGATATAATGCATGATGCTTTCAATGTCTATTCAGTAACAACAAATTTTGGGCGAAGCAGAATTTTTACGTCATCAAGGCATATGTTCAAATGTCTTCTTGTACAATTTAGTTTTTGGCGAGAAGCTCGAACAAAAGTTCTTTGAAGGAGCAGTTTGAAGATGTTTTCACGGTAGTATCAAATTGATGTTAGAGCGGGAATTGTGAAAAATGTTTAATGCTAAATGACATTTCCCTTCTTGGTTTTGCCCCCCAACACTGAAATTCGATTTTCGCCCCTTGTAGTATACATGAAAAATGGGCCAGCATTTCGAAATTAGGTTTCGGAAATATGTTCTCCATGGTTGATTTGATCTATGTCACATCCGCTTTAACTTTCCTTTTCGGAGAAATGGCTCTGGGTTCTTATGGGTTAAATTCAGATCTGATAATACTGAAGGCCAGTCCTACATGAAGCATTGTGTCGAGGAGGAAACTGGGGTCCCCAGTTAACTCCAGTCAGCCTGTGTTGGACTGGGTAGCTCCCATTAGCTGCGGTGTGATAGTGAAACGAGGCATCAAACTCTTTCAAGGATAAATAAATATAAAAAAGAATATTCTCAAAAAGGCTGATGGCAGATCTTCGATTCCTCGTCTCTTTGTTCCAGTGGTGGAGAGCAGATGGCCTACGGTGATCTATGAGCTTCTGCTCTGTTTGCGAGGCTTAACTTTGAGCGTCACGCTTTAAGATATCTCCAGACGACGCTGATTACAATAACTTCATAAAAGAATCTGAGTGCCTAACGTTGAATACGACACGTCTCATTTTAAGCTCCAGAGACGAGAACGTCCCTTGATGTTTGAGGAGATAGCTCCAGCACGACCCACGCCACAGCCTCAACCGCACATCCAGACAAGCTTCATCTTTTATGCCAGGCGGCGTTCCTCATCAGCTCATAATGTTTGTTGATTGGATGGATGTGTACTCGATTTTGTGCCATTTGATTGCTCGTTTCACGCTGGGCTCTGTTTGCCTCGGCTGTTAAACATTCGCCGGGTGAGCTTGCTGATTATTGGCATGACCGTATGTCAAAGCAGAAACCTGAGTGACAGCCACAAGGTAAGACTCAAAACATTAATGGTGCATGACCGCCTTCCCGACTGTCGTCAAATTCGGAGGTTATTCTATGCCGCCGCCGTCCTGTCTCTCCATGTGAGCCGAAGTGGGTTTTGATTTGCACACTGGCCGTGGTTCTGTTCCGGCGTCCGCACAGCTACTCAAGGATGATAAAATACATTGCCGGATGGGCGCCGGGAGCCCGCAGGCTGTTCACTAGAGGATTTTAATTTAGTTTTTCTTTCACTCCCTTTCTCTTCCCTCTCTCCCACGATGTTTGTGCATCCTCGCGTGCAGGAATGTCATTACAACAGGGAAGCAGAACGTCTTCCAGGACATTTGACACATATTGGCTTACAGATTCAACAGCGTCAATTAAAAGCAGAATGCATTCAATTTGCATGAATTATTTTGTGTGTCGGGTGCAGAGCTCATCGTCGGAAACAATCTCCAGGCTAAAACAAGACAGTCGGCCTGTAAGTCCTTTCACATCGACAGTGTATTTGGACTGATAACCTTGGTCTCACTGTGCCTGAGGGCGGAGATTATGGAACAAGTTTAATTGACTCTAGTAATCTGATTTTGGCATGGGGGAGGGAGGATCCTGGATTAAGGTTGTAACTACAACACAAACAGGGATCGGGTCCTGTTTAGCTGCTGTGGCGAGGGGGACAGCGGAGGCGTGTTTAGACGTAAACGAGCCTCTGCTAATCCAGAATAGGCGAACATAAGATGCCCTCTACAGTAATATCGCCGCCTCTCTGTAATGAATTGCACTGTCAGAGGGTCGGTCACATTGTCCTGCAGCACAGACGCAGTAATAAACTGGCCAGGGTTCTGTGATGTAATGTGATAATAGTAATAATGACAATAACTGGATTGGGGCTTTCATAATGGAATGGGGCCGCTCCTGTCTCTTGCTGGAACTCTCCTTTAGGCGTCAGCAAGGAGGAATGCAGGCTGCGAGCTACGCTAGTGATCCATCAGTCATCCTGACGGCCAGGTCAAAAGGAAACTGCAACTTTACAGTCTGTATATGTTTCCCAGTAAAGTAGGATCCATGCACACCTTGAAGTAGCCTTCGCCGCGTGATTTCAGATGATATGTGACATCATTTTTTGAGATGCACGAGTCAGCGTTCTCAAGCTTCATTTGTCTGCTTTGTAGATGGAGGGAAGGTAGGGTTGCTGTGACACCTGACACGAATGCAAAATCCACAACAGAACCAGGCCTAGGCTGTCGTGCCCGACAGCGAGGGGACTGTATATCCCAGAAAGGCCACCAATCTTCGCATTGTACGAGAATTCCCCGTGATTGAACTCCTACAAATTGAATGTGAAGCAATGTCGGAAAAACATAAAAAAAAAGAAAAAAGAAATGAAGCTCCTTCCAATGATTAGAATAAACTGAACTATCAGAGTAAAAAACGATATATTCAAGATGGATGTCCTCCGAGTCAATTCACACTCACAAAAATTTGGACTGAATCCGACGAATGGTTGAGAAATTATGGCCAAGAAACCATCTAAGGTAAAACTCCCCCTAGTGTTTTCATTGGGAATTTCATTGAATTGAATTGAATTGATCCGGTTCTTCGTAGCTCTAAGATCGATGTGGTTATGCATTTGAAAATCATTCATGAAATAGTTTTTTTATCACAACCTAGCTGCGGCGGCGGCGGCGATGACGATTACATAATATCCCCGACTTTTTTTGGATATAATTACAAAAGTCCCAATTGAAGTGAAATATTGTTACAAATGAGCGATGTCATTCATTATGAGTACATCTTTATTTACATTGTCATCTAATGCTAGGCTATTTTTAAGTAAACTATGCGGCGGCGAGGATCCTGCTATATCCACGCCTTTTAAGAGATATAGCAATTACAAGCGTAATTGTAAATACACAAGTATGACCCTTTAAATTATTCAACTCAAATAAGAGACTTTAACTTCTAAGTCGTTGAAGTGTCATTCAATTTGTGAGGAGCCTTGGATCTGAATCAACCTCTGCCAACTTCTCTTCAAACAAAAAATACTAAGATGTCATGTGACCTGACATTGGGGCTGCTGCGTTTGAATTCACCCAGAAAGCAGACGTTACTTGTCAGCAGCCGCCCGGTTGATTGTTTAAGCCTGGGAAAAGATTGTTCTAGCAGTCTCAAATGTGAGGGGTGAAAGCAGAAACCGGTTTGTGAGCACAGATATGAGAGGATTGCTGTAAGTGCTTTTATACGGGATTTTTCTGATTAGATAAAATGTTGTTGGAACTCAAGTTAGATATACAAAGATAAATCCTATTCATACACAACTGCGTACATTAGGTTGCTGTTTTCTATCTATCTATCTATTTAATTATTATTATTACTATTATCATTATTTTTATTATCATTATTATTTTTATTACTATAATTATTAATATTATTATTATGAATAATAATATTATTATTATCGTCATCATTATTATTAATAATAATATTAATATTAATATTATTATCATCATCATTATTATCATTATTATTATTATTATTGTATCAGCCACATATTAGATTATTTCCATTGAAACTAAAGTTTAAAAATAACCAAACCAATTAAACTCATAAACACCCGGCTCAAGCGGGGTCTCTCCTTCCTCTCCCTCCTCTCCCTCCTCTCCCTCCTCTCCCTCCTCTCTCTCCTCTCTCTCCTCTCCCTCCTCTCAGTCCTCTCTGTCCTCTCCCTCCTCTCTCTCCTCTCCCTCTTCTCTCTCCTCTCCCTCCTCTCCCTCCTCTCTCTCCTCTCCCTCCTCTCCCTCCTCTCCCTCCACTCCCTCCTCTCTCTCCTCTCTCTCCTCTCTCTCCTCTCCCTCCTCTCAGTCCTCTCTGTCCTCTCCCTCCTCTCTCTCCTCTTTTTCCTCTCTCTCCTCTCTCTCCTCTCCCTCCTCTCTCTCCTCTCTCTCCTCTCCCTCCTCTTTTTCCTCTCTCTCCTCTCTCTCCTCTCCCTCCTCTCTCTCCTCTCTCTCCTCTCCCTCCTCTCCCTCCTCTCCCTCCTCTCTCTCCTCTCCCTCCTCTCCCTCCTCTCCCTCCTCTCTCTCCTCTCCCTCCTCTCCCTCCTCTCAGTCCTCTCTGTCCTCTCCCTCCTCTCTCTCCTCTCCCTCCTCTCCCTCCTCTCTCTCCTCTCCCTCCTCTCTCTCCTCTCCCTCTTCTCTCTCCTCTCCCTCCTCTCCCTCCTCTCCCCCCTCTCTGGCTGCTCGCTGCGTCGCAGGAGTGAATGCCCACTTTTTCCAACTAACTGCTGTTAATATTCCAACACTGCACGATCCTCTACTATCAGCGGTGAGTTAATACTCATGCAAAACAGCATCCACTCTCATTATGGTGGTACTTGTTGTATCTAATTGCCGATGCTGCCGCCGCCGCCGCCGCTGCTGCTAGCCTCATCTCGTCCACAGAACCAAACATTCATTAAGGAAGATGTCGGGCTGAGGCTAGTGTTTGAGCAACGGTAAATATTTAATGTTCATGTTAGAAATTCAAAGCCTTTAAATGGTATAGAACCTACTTAAGGGATTCGCATTTCAGCCCGCCGTGATTTATCACACCGGCAGCAGGGTGAGGCAGCGGGGAGCACAGCTGCCTCACGAGAGGAGGGTTCAGAGTTCAAATCCACTTTACCGTTTTACCGGGCCTTTCTGCGTGGAGTTTGCATCTTTGCCCTGTGTTTGTGTGAGTTCCCTCCCGGCCCTCGCCCAATGTCAGCTGGGATAGGCTCCAGTCCCCTGCGACCCTGAAGAGAATAATTGGTTACAGAGAATTGATTTTGCACGTTTTCTTTACTTCTTGGACTTCCACAAAAGGCATGAGACGCGGGTCGGAGTAAAGCCATTAAGTTTAATGTTGATCCAGATAAATTGGCTGTTATATTCAAAAGCTGCTTACCTTATTTCCGGTCCACCGAGTCCTGGATGGAATAAAATGCCTTTTTTTTTTGATAGGGCATTTGTAGGCAAAGAATCACAAAACTATTACAAACAGAATAAATGCCAGCCGGTTCCAACCCAGTATGAATCTTCCCCAGGGTGGGATGAGAGGGCCTTAAAATGTGTCTGTATTTTATTTAGTTCAACTTCTAGGGCGCTCACATTCATTTACTTGAAGTTTAATACTTCACAACCGAGAGCACCCGGTAATCCCTCCTCTTTTCTGTTTTTGAAAAACGGGACCTCGTGTGGCCCGATCAGCGAGTTACGGACTCTATTTAAGAGTACTTTTAAAATCCTAACCATCGTTAGGATATGCGGTTTCATCGCACACATGACTAGAAACAAAAACACTCAGCTAATCGTTTCTTGACTCTCAAACATCCACACACAGTGAGATTTGAACATGATGGGGCATCACTGATGACAAAATCTCAGTGAGATCTTTGTGCCAGATAAGACTCTGAATGCAGAACCTCTTGTGACCTGGATAGAAGCAGGTGACAAACAAAATGGCGCTAATGCCGTAGCATTTGACCCACTTTGCAGGAAAACTGACAAAAGCCAGTGTGTGTAGGTAAATGGTCGTACAAGAACTAGAGGATATAACAAGGCCTACAGTAAGGGCATATCCCAGAAAGGTCGCCAATCCCCTGCGTTGTATGACCAATCCCCCTATAGATTATTGGATGGGGAGGAGTGAGCTGTGAAGTTATGTCCACAGTTTGTTTTTTGTAAAGAAAAAAAGGAAAAAAAACTACCTGTGAGTCATATATTAACTATTAGAGTAAAATGTGATATATACAAGATAGACCTCCTGGAATTGATTCATATGCACCAAATTTGGACCTATGGTTAGGAAGTTATTTCCACGACAAAAAGTTTTTGGTTAAAAAAAAGCTCCCCCTAATGAATAAAATATGAACTATTAGAGTAGAACACACGTTTGATAGATAGATCTCCTCAATGCGCCAGATTTGGATTAAATTGGACCAACGGTTGGGAAATTAGGGTCTGAAAACCTTTGGAGATAAAGCTCCTCCTGTCAGGAATATACAGCCGACCTTTCCAAAAACAGTCCAGTCCGATTTGAAAAGGATCCACGATATAGTTTTTGAGTTATCGCGTTAACTCTGAGGATCTGTGGCCACATAATCATCTAGATTTGAACTTCTAAATATCAAATATGTCTGAAAATCCACAACCAGAACCAGTTGAGGTGTTAGACCGGATCTTTAAATGCTTCAAAGTACCAGACAATAAGGGTCGAACATCAGGACCAACTAGTTTTCTCCTCTGATAGTAAGAGAGTGAAATCTGTGGGGTTACGTGAACCCAGTTTTAGTGTTCGGTGTAAGTATTACGCTCTCATGCCCCTCCAACGACCCCTGGAGAATAAACTCTGCTTACAGGAACCATATGAACAATTTGCTCAGCGCACCCTCATCATTTCTCTTTGGGTCGAACCATCTGCACAACAGGAGAGTATCCCTTCTTCCTGTTCTTCTCTCTCTCTCCTGTTCCCCATTTCTGCCGGCTCTGAGGTCTTTTTAACCTTTATTTGTCCAGGGGAAGGTTCTGCTGAGTATGCATGCTCTATTCCGGCGTTACCCTTCTTTGCTCTCGATGTGCTGCCCCGCAGAAAAGCGACTTGGCATCTGAGCAGCTGCTCAGCAAGTTGCACAAAGGTACCTCTGTGGTAGTTTTTGAAGAAGGGTTGTTAATCACTCACTTTCGGACAGCCGGGTGCTCCCAGCCAGCCAGCCTGCCTCCTCTCAGACCTTTGGACTGCTTCTTTGTCTGCTCTAGTCTGGTTGGTCGTATCTTGGGGGTGGTGGGACTACAAGAAATAATCGTTTTCTTTTGGTTTTTCTTTAAGCGTTTGAGAAAAGAAAAAAATATTGCTACCATTCGTAATAGCTACGGCTTCACTTTGCATGTGTGTTCCCAATCAGTTGTAAATTTGATTTGGTTTTTTTTTTACAACCTTTTTTATTGGATTTTCAAAACACCGACCATGATTGAACTGGAACATTTTGAGAAAGATTGAAAAAAAAATCGAAGAGTATGAATAACACTCATGATATCCATATACTCTATTCCAAAAGCCCATTTCTGTGGGACTACAGGGAAATCCAAGTGTTTGACAAAGTAAGAGAAAGCTTCCACATCACAGAGATTTTTGTTTTGTAGATCCTTTCTGTGTTTTTTTCCAAATTCAGGCAGTTTTAAACTGATTTAATCCAGACAGCAGAGGAAGGGGGTACGGAAGCCATCAAGAGGTGATTACCGGTCATGTATAACTGAGAAAACAAGCAAATTGGAGAAGCTGTTAATGAGGAATGTCTGGTCCTTTGGTTTTAAAATAAAGAAATATAAATAATGAATAATAAAACATAATAATGAAAATATCAACAGTTTACATTAAAGTCATGCCGACCCCCTTAATAATGCCCTTACACTACTTCTTTGTCTCTTAGTGTTCCCCTTCGGGGTCGCAACAGCAAATCGTCTGATTCCATTCATACGTTTTTAACCCTGCTGGCTAACAACGATGTGATTCATCAGACCAAATCATCTTCTTTCATTGCCCCCTGGTCCAGTTCTGATGCTTATGTGTCCATTGTAGACACTAGTCCACCGGGGTCACTCTTACCCGTCTACAGCTACGCAACCCCATACATTGAAAGCTGTGATGTAACTTCGTGTTCTGACACTTTCCCATCAGAACCAGCATGAACTTTTTCAGCGAGTTGTTCTATTGCTCTTCTATGGGATAAGACAACACAGACTACTCATCTCTTCACACAAGAATCATTGAGCTTTGGGCGCCCATGACCATCAACCATCACCAATTTACCAGTCGTCCCACCACAGACCAATTTGGTAGGCACTAACAACTGCAGACCCAACAAGAGCTGCCGTTCTGGAGTTGCTCCGACCCGGTCGTCAAGCCATTAAGTACACTTACCACATTTCCAGCACTTTAACTTCAGAACTAAATATGTTTTTGCTGTACGATACACCCCACCCATACTGTTGTGGCTGCTTGGTGTATGTATCTAAATCTGTGTGAGGGCCAGAAAAAGCGTGCAAGTTTAAGGATCCGAGCAACTTTGACAAGGGCCAAACGGAGCATCTGCAGAACTGTTGCTGGGCTAAAGTCGTAACTACCTACACAAAGTGGTCGTAAGAAGAACTGGTGTAATGAGAACAAGGTCACGGCCGCCCGTGGCGCATGGAAAGTGAAGTTCAGTCCATGTTGTCCAATGATTGCTCCGACGGGGGAGCTACTGTCGCACAAGTGGTACTTCAAAAACACAAAGTGACATCACAGAGCTGTTTTTAAACCGGTGGTTTTAATGTTATGGCAGATTTTGTAGCACAGGTTTCGTTCATGGTAACATGTTTCATCACGTATCAAACCAGAGGCAGCCGTATTATCCAGTCTTTGTACGGTTGCAGTAGCTTTCAGAAGCTTCTCCCCTCCCCCTGAGCAGAAGCTCCACACGTCCAGGATTGAGTCATCACTGGAAGCGTTCACATCTCAGACAGCAGTAAATCCTGGCCTCAGCAGGCCGCCGCGCAAGATGGTCCTCTCCTACTGTTCAGATATAAAGACCTCTCCTGCTTCTGAAGCCCAACTATCGACGACTCAGCTTGGATGACTGATTTTATCCTGCCTCAGTTCGGATGGATGCTGGGAGCGGAGTATTCCTCTTGTAGCAGGGCTTTTAGACTCGACGTGATAGTCAAAATTAAATATACTCAAATTGATAGAATGCACATTTAATTTTCTATATTTGACTCTTGTGTTCAGGGACACTGAGTGTCCACCGAAGCACCGCAAGTCCGGGCCAAACTGCTCCCGGCTGAGCATTTAGAATTTCTCGTATGAGCATTTCCCATATTATTGAAGGCGATGGTGCTGGAGGAGAAAGCTGGCTGGAGGAGAAAGCTGGAGGAGAAAGCTGGAGCTCGTTTGTGAGGGAAGGGTTAGCGTTAATCCTCAAAATAGATGAACGTGAAATATACCGTGACCCTTCTGCACCAACGACCGGAGACTAACTTAAGCAGAGCATCAGCCTCAAGCAGGGCTGATACACAATAAGCCATAACATTACGTCCACTAGGATGCTTGATTATGCACTGTAATCCCACGTTTGATACTCAGAAATTGTCTACACTGATCAGCCATAACATTAAAACCCCTAACAGGTAATGACAGAATGACATTCGGTGAGATTTCAGACAGCAAGAGGTGTTTGAAGCATTAGACTTTGATGTGGACCAAATTACAATGGCTTGACGACTGGGTCAGAACATTTCCAGAGCTGCTGGTCTTGTTGGGTTTCTTGTTTTGGTGGTTACTAATCACCGATGCTCATGGGAAGTGAAGGCTAGGCTTTGTTTTCTGATCCCCCATTGGAGCTGCTGGTACACAAACTAGTGAAAACGTTAATTCTGGCTTTGATTTAAAAAAGGAAGAAAAAAAAAAGATGTCCGAACAACCAGTGGCATAAAAAAGAGCTGTTTTAGTGGGAAAAAGGGCACTTACACCACTTAAGACAGGGAGTTAATGTTTATATTGTATGTTAATATATATGATCTCCATGGAATCCATCATTCTAAATATTGGAGGAACAAACATTTTAAAATTCCAGATTACCCTAAAAACGCATAAATATACTTAAAAAAAATAATAAAACATAATTAAAAAAATGGGTGGATGTTTGGTGGGTTTGTCCCCCACCAGTACTGGATAAACATACTTGAAATTAATTGGGGATTGATAGGAGAGGGAGTAAGCTGGACTTACCTCTGTTTAAATTAGACCTTGTTTATACCTGGTTACCTGGCACGACGCCCTTTGACCTTGTAGGGAAAGTGACGTAGTCAGCATAAAAATCTGAACACAAGCATTCAGCTGGACACATTTGTTGATGCATGATGGACACATCGATGTGTGATCCAGTCGAAAAACGGATTTTTAAAACCACGTCAGAACAGAGTAAGCCAAACAATGAAATGATTAAAGGGACGTTGTCCGGGCGGGTATCACTGCATAACTGAGGAACCTGTGTAGTTCTTT